>ML779820.1:372183-395955 GCA_009831015.1 Picea engelmannii
TTTTCTCAAATTATTTGCAGAATGAAAAATCATTTGACAAACAAAAAACACTAGAGAGATAACATTCCAATCACCAGCTGATCCTATAAATTATAGGGTGATAACAGTGGATCCACCTGGGGATGGTACTCTCCTTGTGAAGTGCCAAGAATCCTGATTCCTGATGTTCTGAAACTTCCTCCCTAGTCACCTTTGTCAGCGGCGTAGGGCCTTTTCTTCAGGCTTCAACCAACTGACCAAAGTTATTCACTCAGAAACTCGCAAGAAAAATAAAAAATGGTTTGTACAATGGAAAGTGTGACTTCAGGTCTCTACTGAGACGGTGAATAATGTTTCATCATTCTGCCATTTACAGGTCCTCCTGGCATATCCATCCCATCACTGTTGTTTATCAAGAAAGCATTATTTCCTTTGAATTCTTGAATGTATGGTCCCTTCCACAGACTATTGAATTTTCCATGCTTTCCATTGTCTTCATTTCGGGAATCCCATCTCAGCACCAAATATCCTAGCTCGAAATCATCTTCCTTGGTTCTTTTATCAAAAATCTTCTTAATGCTTTCTTGGACTACCTGGGTCTTGTTGTATACTTCTTCCCTGGACTGCTACAAATGGATCATCTGGTTGATCCTTCTTTAGGAGTCATTTGGTTCATCTTGCATGTCTTGCAGCAATTTCATGACAACGACTCCTAAGGAAGTGGGAAAAACTACTTTTGTGCCATAGATCAGTTGATATGGTGACATACCAATTGACCTCTTGGTGGTCAGTCTGTCAGCCCATAGTGCGAAAACCAACTTGTTATGCCATGACTTCTTGTTTTCCTACAAATTTTTCTTGATAATGTTTAACAGGGTTTTATTTGATGATTCTACCAACCCATTTCCCTGAGGGTAGTAAGCTATGGAATGACCCAAACCAATATGATACTGGTTGCATAAATCTATGAGTTTCTTAGATTGAAAAGCAGTTGCATTGTCAGTTATAATCTTTCTAGGACATCCAAAGTGAGACAAGATATTATTTTCAAGAAACTTAATAATGACAGAATTAGTGGCTTGCCTGCTTGGTACTGCTTCGATCCATTTTGTAAAATAATCTGTGGCAGTAAGAATCCACCTGTGCTGGCCTGAAGAAGGAGGATGTATTTCCCTGATGAAGTCTAATCCCCATTGTTGGAAAGGGGCCTCAACGGAGATTGGTTTCAAGGATAGGGGAAATTTTTTCCTTTTTCCTTCGAATAGCTGACATTTATGACATGAAGTCACTTTATGATGCACATCAGCGAACAGAGTTGGCCAATAGAAATCAGCTCTGAGGATTTTGTTGGTTGTGGCCTTCCAGTTCAAATGACCACCATAGTATCCTGCATGAAACTCCTACAATACTTTGTCAGCTTCATCCTTTAATAGACAATTTAACAAAATACCTCCAGGATCTTTCCAATATAGATTGCCTTCTAGAATACAGAATTTTAATGCTTTCAATTTCAAAAACCTAGCTTTAGTCTTGGTTAGACCAGGGGGAGCTTGTAAATTATGCAAAACAAATATCAGGTCTGCGTACCATGGAGAGTTGAGAAATACCTCTCTCATGCTTGGAGTCACCTGCTCACCCTGTTCATCTACTGGATCTAAGAAATTAATGTCAAGAGCATGGAAATTTGATTCAGCCATTAACTTTGCTAGACCTTGACCTTTAATCAGTTTAGTAGGCTTAATCTCTATGTCATACTCTAGAATGATAGCAATCCATTTTCCTCTTTGGCCATCCGGATTGTCCTGGGTTAAAATGTCTTTTACTACTGCATTCAGAACATATGCAATGGTGTGGGAATGGAGAATGTATACTCTAAAATCTTTTATGGATTTCACCAAGGTAAAAGCTTGTTTCTCCATTATTTTATAATTCAAAGAAACATCTCTTAAAGATTTACTAAAAAAGGCTATGGGTTGTTCATACCCTTCGCTGTTTTTTTGTAGTAATACTGTTGCAATGGTATGTTCAGAGGCTAAAGAAAAAAGATAGAAATCTTTGGTGAAGTCAGGACTGATCAAGACTGGGGCCTGCATGAGTGCATGTTTGACTTGTTCAAAAGACTGCCTGGACTCGGTATCCCATTTTATTTTGGTGTCCTTTTTTAACATGTTTGTGATGTTTCTGAGAAGCTCAACCAAGTTGGGTATGAATCTTTGCAGAAAGTTCATTTTTCTGATAAAAGATTGTAACTCTTTGATGTTCCTTGGGTGTTCTAATTTTTGAATGGCCTCGATTATACTATGGTCTATTTTAATTCTGTCCTTAGAGATTATGTGCCTAGCAGTTTACCTTCCTCTAATCTGAAAAGGCTCTTCTTAGGATTTATAGAAATCCCAAATTTCTTGCATTTCTCAAAAACTCGTCTGAGATGTCGTAAGTGCTCATCATTAGATTGGGAAAACACAGTTACGTCATCCAGATAGATGAAAATAAATTTCCCAAGTTCCTCCACAAAAGAGATGCCCATTTCCCTCTGGAAAGTGGCCCCAACGTTCATCAACTCGAAAGGCATTTTCACATACATGAAAGTACCCCACGGTGTTGTGAAAGAGGTTTTTTCTTGGTCATATGGGTGAACGAGGACCTGATTATAACCCGAGAACCCATCTAGTAAAGAGATTCGACTGGATCTGACTACCCTTTGTAATATGTGGTCCATTTTTGGCAATGGGTAATTGTCCTTCAGAGAGACCTTATTTAGATTTCAGAAATCGATGCAAAGCCTGATTTCTCTAGATTTCTTTCGTGTTGGGACCAAATTTGAAACCCATTTGGAAAATCGTAACGGGATTATGATTTTAGCATCGTACATTTTTTTGATTTCTTTTTCTATCAGGGGAAGTAGCTTGGGATTGATTCTCCTAACTTTCTATCTGAAAGGTTTTTGATCTTCTTTTATTGGAATCCTATGTTGTATGATGCTGGTGTCATAAGATTTCAAGTCCTCGTAACCCCAGGAAAATATGTTTAAATATTCCTTGAAAAGCTCAATGTATTTGAGTTTCTGCTCATGCGGTAATGATTTGGAAAGCTTCACCATCCTTGGTTTCTCTTCTGTCTCTATATTACAATCTTCTACTTCTTGACCACTGGCTTCAATTTTTGGTTTTTTAGCTACATCATTAAAATCAAATGAGTCCTCTAAAGGAACTAAACCCCTTGGTAAAACATTACTTTTCAAATTCAAAACATCACCTTCTATCTCGTCATCACCTAACTCTCCTGAATCTATCTTATTTACACTATCATTTCCAAAAGCAGGCCTTTTTACATTTTCATCTTCATTTTCTAAATCTATGTTTGTACACTCGAAATCATTTTTACATTGCAGAAAATCTTCAATTTGATCATCATTACCAAATACCCGCCAATACCTGATGTTGTCTGGAACAGTTGGTCTGCATTTCACCTCCAGTATGTATGGGCGAGTAGAACGAAAAGGTATCTTGCATGTGGCTACTGACGTAGCTAACCCGTCTGCCAAAATATTATGTCCCCTAGGCATCACCTACAATCAACTTCAGTGAAACACTTAAGGGCATTCAGAACAACATTCCTATAAGCTCTAAGACGGGGGTGTTTTGCTACATACTCACCTTTAATTTTATTGATTATTAACTCAAAATCACCCCTTACCATAATTTGTTTGGTACCAACCTTCTTTAGAAGTTTCAGACCGAGCATCAAGGCTTCATACTCGACAATATTGTTAGTGCATTGAAAATTTAATTTGTAAGAATGGTTTTCCGAATACCTGGATCTGTGATTGTGCAACCAAACTCCTGCTCCAGCTCCTTCTTTGCTTATAGCTCCATCAAAGTCCATGCTCTAGAAATCCACTGGCAATTCTTCAGTTATCACATTTTTCTTTCTTTCTGCCTCAACGGTTTCTTAGCCTTCGTCCGGACCAGATGTATCTTCTTCCAACTAAACGATTTGTTCTCCCATATCACCATCATTGTATAGGATGAAGGATTCCAAGTTAGAATGTACAGAGTACAGAGGATAGTTATGTGGTTTTTCTTGGCTGCTCACCATGTACTTCATTAGTGTTTCTCTGTATAGTCTTCTCTGTTGACCAAAACTGGGACACTGGCATACGAAATATCCAACTACAAAGTACCTTTCAACTTGGCCCCCCAAGACCGGGACAACAACATACCATATTTCGAGGGAATGTCTACAACCACAACATCCATGACCATGCTTTTTGTGGGAATCTGAACCAGTGTGATACTCAGATCCTTGATCAAACCGATACATCTAAATTTACTGGAGTCAAACGAGTGTAAGTCCTTGAAAGGTATAGTAACCTCAAGTCTCAATTTTTCCATCACTGCTTTAGGCATCAGATTATGGGAAGCACCCAAATCTAACATAGCATTATGCAGAATCAGGTCGTGTATATTAAGACTGATGTAAAAAGGAGTGACAACACCATTGTCGGTCTGACCATCCACTTCTAGTCCGAACAGGAGTTCGGGTTGGTCATCTGTAAGGTTTACAGTATCTGAATGATTTATTGATCCAACGGTTAAGGCCTTTGTGCCTATATTAGGCTCAATGGTCAGCGCTTTAATCACCTATGAACGGTAAGCATATTTGTTCAACAACTCGGAAAGGGGAATGGGAATTTTTACTTTGGCTAATTCCCCTTCGAGGCTGAAAGGTGTAGGTGCTCTGCTTTGGCTTAGCAATTCTGATTTGTCCACTACAATATTCTGGCCAGAAGTATTTGGTGGGTTAATTGACGAAACCTCAAACTGTGATGATATTTTCAGAATAGTAAGGTTTCTTTTTTATGGAACTTCAACATTACCCTTCTTAGGACCTTTCTCGGCAGAAGGCTCAGAGGCCTTTTGAGTTTCGACTATCTTCTTCGTTTCGGTCACCTTTTTTGGAGAACTTCCTTCTGTCTTTTTACTTTGCAGATTGTACTGTCGGTGTACCTCCAAAATAGCATTTTCAAATACCTATTGTTTGGCATCTTCAACTTCTTCACTCACTTTTGTTTGATTGAGGAGAAAAAGTTCTTTCTCTTCCTGGGTAAGGAAAATAGCTTCGTTATCGTGAATGCCCATGAGGTTTATGTGAGTATCCTCCAATTCTTCCATTACTTCATCTCCTTCATCGGCATAATTTTCTTGTAGGGGAGGTTTGATCTGTTGATCAGGAACTCTCTATTCCCTTTGATCCCTAGGATCTCTCTACTTGATTTGAGGAGGGTTTCTTCTGAAGTTAGGATTTTGAATTTGAGGAGCTGGTGGGCTTTCTCTAGGAGGATTTCTTTTGGATACAATAAGTCTCTCCATCATTCTTTCCATTGCTCTGGACAAGAAATCCAATTTGGAATCAGAGGTTGATGTGGAAGGTTCCTCTTTGATTGTGACTCTCCTCTCTATCATCTGTCGTGCCCTTTTTGCCAACAAGTTGGCCTCCACACTTATTGCACTTTTTTGCATATCCTCAAGGGTGGTGGAATTTCTTTCCCTTAATTGATATGACATATCAGCGTCAAAACCATTAGGGAATTTTATCAATGCCAAACCTTGTGGAGGTTTAATATCGGTTGGAATTGCATTGTACAGGTTATTGAAACAGATGCAGTAATCTTGTACTGTCTCACCTTGATTTCTTCTGATGTTTTTGTATTCTGACAATATTTGGAGAGGATTTTTCTTTACCTCCCATCTGTCTAGAAAACTTCTTTGTAATGCGGTAAGGTCAAGCACTGAGGCAGCACGTAAACCTTTATACCATTTCTTAACATCACCCATCAAACTTTGGGCAAACAATCTCATTTGAATGTCAGCCTTGTCTACTTCCTGCAAATCAAAATAATCATTCATTTTATCAACGTGTTGTTGTGCGCTTAAGGGTCCTATTCCATCGAACTGTGGAATTCTCATTTGATAGTACTGGGGCATAGCATGAAGGGGTGCGGCCAACACCAAGGGAGCATATCTGGCTACCATGATAGGTGGAGGAGGCAGGACAACAGACTGGATGATAGGTGGGGTGGTGGAATAAGACAAGGATGAGGAGGGGCTAGCTGGCACAGAGTGAGTGGTTTGAGGTTTAGCAGTGGGAGATAGAACTTCAGGAGTCTGGGGTTGCAAGACGATTGGGTCTAGGATGGTTTCAGCCACAAAGCTATCATATTTTGTTCTGAACAAGCTTTTTTTGAAAAAGATGTCAAAGTCGAGATCCTGAATGGCAACAAGCTCCTCTAGAAGAGAGGGGGACTTTTGAAGGGGATTATGTCTTACTGAAACTTCAACAATGGTATTTTCCCTGAGCAACTATTCTGGATTATATGTTGCTATCGCAGGTTCTGGGTCTGGGTGAGATCGAGTATAAGCTCTTTTGGGAGCCAGATTTCTTTTTGATTTATATATATATACTTTTCAGTTTTGCGAATCTAAAAATAATATGTACATGTTTTTAACAACCTCTAAAAATTACTTCCTTCTTAGATTTGCAACATTTCAGAAGAAAACTTTTCTTCTAGGGAAAAGAAGACGTGAGGTTAAAATTTGTTCAGTTCTGCTTCCCCAGTGGAGTCGCCACTATGTTATCGCTCTGTAAATTTCCTAGAGGTTGTTAGAAAAGAATAAATTTATGGGAGGTAACTTTATCCAACCACTTCGAAGTTGGGATCTAGCCCTAACAACTTCAGAGAGGGATCTCTTTGTATGATTTAGATATGTTTCAAATTTAAAATAGTAGGCTAGGTAAATAAAATATGTTGGTTTTGTTTGATGTAGTTTTCGTTGGGTTGGCTGAGAGAGTTTACACATCCATTGGGCTATGGGGTCTGTATCATGAAATAAAATCTAAACTAGAAACCAAAGAAACTTTTCACAGGGCAAGATAATGTAATTGTTGGATTCTCTTAGTAGCATAAATGAGAAACAACAGAAAAAGGTGAGAGTGTCAATTACAATAAAGAAGCAATTAAGAATTTCTTTATCGTAAAATCAGAAGATGAAACACTAAACTCTTTTAAAGTCAGAAACATGGTATACAAAGATAAATCCTGCAACGTTCATTACTTTCAAAGATTAGTTTTAGCAAACAGTGTGATAACTAAGTGAGAATAACATTTAACTTAGAAAGGAAAACATCACCAGTGAATACACGCAAGAATCATGTAAAAATGCCTCTTTGTATTAATGGAAGATCTCTTGAAAAATATTATAGTCTGATAACTCACAGGGCGTAAAGATCAACCCTCAATAGTTCAAAAAGTGAAGTATTTATAACCCAAAATTACAAACGATCCTGTCATTAAAGATCAGGACGTGGTGAATCTATTTTTAGCCTAACTAGCTTAACAAATTACAGAAATCTAGGAAACTGTTTGATGATGTGTAACAACTGCATGTTGTTTTCTAGGTGAACCGTTGGTGAGGCCTTTGCATGACCTCGTCTGACTGGATAGTTGTCTGGGCTGGGACATCTCATCGATTACTCGATTAGGTCACAAAGTTCTTCCCATCGAAGATGACTGGGAACGCTGACCTTGAGTAACCTTTGGTAGACTTCATCTATCTCTGTGTACTTGGAAAAAGTAGGCTTGGTCATGAAGATATATCGAATCTCATGCTAAATGCTGATGTCCAATTGAAGTGCATCTAGGAATGCTTTTCCAGTGATGCTGCCTTGAATCCCTGAAAATTTTGAACTGTCCTTAGCCACATCGGCTATTCTCTTTTTGTAATTTGGGAGCGTCATCAATTTGTCATTTATCACCTTCAAACCACGAAGACATTTCTTCTGTAGGGCCTCAATCTTGCTAAAAAAACTGTGTACCCCTAGGTCCATGGCTTGAACCTTTTCTTCTAGCTATAGCATCAGTCCTCTCTTGGTCAAGACTCTTTTGACCTCAAGGATTGTCTCTGTTCTATCCTCAATTCTCAGCTCTTCCAGATCCTCTCTGGTTTTAGAATTCAAGAATTTGATGATTTCATTAGCCTGTGTGGGAATCTCTCCCATTTCTGATCTGATCTTCTCGATGGCTTGTTTACTTCTCTACATCAATTCATTTTTCTCAAAAATAATCTGTATCATTGGCCATATTTCGTTCATAGACTTGGTGATGTTTGTCCAGAAACTATCTTTGACTTCGGCCAGTGTTTTACCTGCCACTGTTTTCTTCCGAAGCTGTTGTAACTATTGTTTGAGCTGGTCTGACACCTGTTTTTCCCTGGAGAAGATGGTTTGATAAGAATATTTGAGTTCCTGAAGGTTCTCAATCTCCTTTTTGAGCCTGCTAATCTCTCTCTTCTGCAGATTCATCTCTTCCATAGATTTGGCCAATTCAACCGTCTTTTCCAGAGACGTCAGTGGATTCACCGATGGGACTTCTGCTAGTGATGTTGTGCTCACTCCTGAGAGTGGAACTACACTCAATGGAATGACTTCCATGGGTTTCAACTGCTCTTTCTCTTTCACTAGCTTCTCCATCTTAGCTTCCATCTCCTTCATTTGTGCATTATGTTCCATGATCAGCTTAAGCATCTCATCCTTTTGTCCTTTTGTCTCTGCTATTTCCTTTGCCTGCGAGTCTACTATTGGTGGTAGCTTCAATTGTTTCCTCAAATATTCTATGTCTGCATTTTTCTTCTTGATCATCTCCTTGACTACTTTCACATTCGAGGGATCGTACCCGATCTTGAGGACCAACTCCTCCAATGTCTTGATCCTGTTGTCCTTGGCAAAGGATGATATCTTCTCAAACTTCAATTATGTCTGGACATTGTTTAGAGACACTTGTAACCTGGAGGCAGTAGTGGAAGCATGTGCCAACGTGGAGAAAACCATTTCTCCAGTTTGTCTGTGCAGATCCATTTGATCAACAGGATGCACGTCTTTGGTCTAGAATTCAAAGGTTTCCCTTTTATAGTCGGTGATTACCTTTGGGTCTGGAACCTGTGCTTGGAGAAATTCCATGTGGATTCTGCCCTTCTCCATGTCAAATGCCGATAGAATCTTGTGTTGTACAGTCGATGTCTACTTCCAGAATTGGGCGTATGTGTTGTTGGTCAGAGTTTGATTCATTTTCTTGATCAAGTCATATTTCTAAAAGATGCTCAACTTTGGTCCTATCTTGCTTGGCTAGTTGATTGGTGGAGTATCTGTAGTCTTGTTTGGTAACACAATGGTTACAATCTGCTTGTTGCTTGTGTTGAGGAGCGACCGATCAACCTCTGTCACTGTAGTGGATGGAATTTTCTTTTCTCTAGTCAGGTCAGGAGATGGACTGGTTTTTGGCCTCTTGGTATGCAGTCAAAATTCTTCTAATGATACTTCAGTGACAGGAGGTGACAAATCCTACCTAGGCCTTTTCTCCTTTGGAGCCTCTGGTGTGGTTGTCTGTGATATAATGACCTGGAGGTCCTGTTGTTCTGTTTCAACCAAAGTGTTTGGTTCCTATCCTGTCTGGTTTGCAAATTTTTCTACCTCAGGCCTAGATTCGTGGACATACGGGATATTCTTGTTTTTTATCCTCATCTCTAAAATGATCCCGCACGGATCATAGTGCCATGTGAAACTCATAAAGAATTTTGTTTCCTTCAACAACATGTCTACTTCCTCCCCGGCGCCTCGATTGTTGCAGATGAAAGACCCAATCTTCCCTTTAATTATAAGATGTTGCTGCTTCTCTAAAGACACAAAATGAATATCATCTGATTTTATCATCTGCCTTATGTATTCCAGAGAAAAAAATCTGACAGGTAAGTATTTGGGAAGTTTATATGGGGCCAACTCGCACCCATAGACTCTGATCTCAATGTAATTTTGGTACAGGTACCAATCACCAATCTTTCTATGATCCGAGAGATGTAGGATCCTCTGAACTTCATCATTAATCCTGGGTTCGGGTCTGCCGCTAATAATACTCACCACTGGGTGGTAGAATTGATCGATGAACTACTTGAAACTGAATTTCATGGAGTTATGCCTGAGCAGAGAAGTCCGTGTGGTTACTGCCCAGGGTCTGCCATCTCTGTCCATCTTCTGCATGGAAAAAGAAAATTTGTCCGCTTGGAAGAAAACGAATAGGTATGCCAGTATTGTAGAATAACGGAACATGCCTTCTGTGGAGAAATTGAAAAATTGCTCGTGAATATTGTTCTCCAGGAACGTGTTGAAGTCGAACTGTGTAGTAGGCTTCTCATCGGTGAAGAAAATAGACAAAAATCCCAGAATGGGTTCATCTACCCACTGATCTGAATAATAATCCAACAAGACACATAGGGACATGATAACCTAGTTTCCTTTGGTTGAGAACATGGAGGAAGGATAAGGGGTATTTGTAGCAGGGAGTTGAGCAGATTGTGGAAAAAAAAGCTCAAATATTTGAGCTCTTTGAGGAAAAGTCATCTTCTGGTATAACTCTGTAAGGATTTCAAGGTTAAAAGGTGATGCGGAGTTGGCTCGATATATTTTCATCATTTGGTCGATGGTTTCTAGCGTGATGAGGAAGAGAACTTCCCCGAACGAGGATACAATGGCTCTTTGCTCGGGAATATAGTGGGCTTGGCACTTGAGGGAAAACTCAGGGAAATGGTGAATCTGGGGGAAGAGATACAAGGGTAGCTTGGACTCCCAGAGTCCAATTTCTTCACTCTGGTCCAGGAAGACTTCTTTAAGACATGATTGAAGGTCTGCGAAGTTGAAATTGCACTTAGTGTCTGCGATTAAGTAGTCTTTGTCGGCTAGTGGAATCCTATCGAGATCGACATGAGGCAGGAGAAACAAATTCTCCTCTCCTTCTGTTCATTTTGATTTTGGTGCCATTACTGTAACAATACATGCAAATAAAACAATATTAGTGGGGGCGACTGTAGATGGGGGCGACTGACTATAACAGAGAAGAAAATGGGGTAAATTCTCTGGTGTGATGAGTGGGTAAATGGTGAAGGAATGTAGAGTGAGGATAATTTTGAGTAAACTGGTATCCGTTGGGTGCGGGGAACATGTTAGTTGGTTAATGGATAAGTTATCCAACAATAAAAGGCCAACAGGTCATTTAGAATGTGAGATGGTAGATGACAACGAATGAGGGATATGGATGGGTGATGTGGCAGTTATCGATTGGGGGAAAAAATCATGGTGAGGGGACTTGCCACGAGTGAATGAGGGAGAAGGACTGAGGGAGTTATGGGATGTGACTCTTTTGGAAAGGTGTATGATGATGTCAGGAGGTGATGTGGTATGTTAGGCAGTGAGAGGCGGTGGGATTTAGGACCAGTAGATTCATGCTACATATAGATAGGGGGCCTGCCAGAGTAAGATTCCATTCTGAACTCCCCCCCCACCGTTAAAGGTAGATCAGTAGGGGGGATCCAAAAAATACCTTGGGCCGTCGATTTGCACACTTTCCTTTGGACCGCAGATCTGTGCGTGCTCTTTAACACACATTCTAGACCCCCCCCTCCATTAAAGGCAGAACGGACGGGGGGGTCTGGAATCCAATACAGACTGTAGATCTAAGTGCCAAAACTTGGGCTGTCCAGATGCATGCATGCTTTATTAGCGATTCCGGACCCCATCCCCCCTCTGTTAAAGGTAGAATGGTAGGGGGGTTCCGGAAAGATTTTTCCACCATAGATCTAGGCATATCATCTGAGCCGTTGATACATGAGCGGTGCTTAAATGTGGGCGCGAAAGCATATGCACCCTGAAAAACTTAGGATAAGAGCATATCATGGGTTTTCCCCAAGATTTTACATCTTTACATCACCAAGGTGTTAGGAAAACAACATTTTGAGCATTCAAAACATGGTCCAACAATGATCATCGAGCTGGTTTTATTGAAGTAAAGCAAACTAGGCTATGTTCTAACCTAACTTCCTATGACAATTAGCCCAGATTAAACTGTTGGGCTAAGAAATTACTCTATCCTGGGGCTATCTTACCAAGATTAGACAGTCTGGCTAGATTTATTCACTAACTAACCTAGATCACTTGGCTAAGATTAAACAGTTTAGCCAAGCTTATTCACTATTCCTATCAACATCAATTTAAAAGAACTTCGCCATGCTTGAAAGGTATGGACCAAGTCACTGTTATTGCATGGGGCTCTTATTGAAATTCTTTTATGCCCTCTTTTCTTTTTCTTTCTTTTTTTTTTTTTGTTTTTTTGTTTTTTTTTTCCTCAAATTATTTGCAGAATAAAAAAGCATTTTACAAACAAAAAACACTAGAGAGATAACATTCCAGTCACCAGTTGATCCTATAAATTATAGGGTGATAACACACCTTTCCCTTCATCATTCTTCACATTTCATTGCCCCATTAACCTTTCATGATACCATTTTCATAATTAAATATGGGTTTCACCTTATTATTTTCCACTTTAGTCATTTTAGTATTAAAAGGGAATTTTTTATTAAATATTAGAAAATCGACATGTTTTCATATATATCTCAAAAATGTGTGAGCTTCATCATGTGTAGGAATATGTGAAGGATTAATTCAAAAATACTTCTCGAATACTTCCTCCACATTTCAATATTTGAAGAGATAATTCAAGCCTATTCCAAGGAGAAGATCATGGAGATTTGGTTGTCATATCTTATCCAAGATATATGAGAGATATGTGTGAGGATTTAAAGGGATTATATTTTGTAATAATGGGAAATTGGTTGAGAGAAAAGTGGATCTGTAATTATGAGATGCTTATCTTTTTTTCAAAGATCTCATGTATAAAAGAGAGTGCCCTCTCTTCGTGAGGGGGGGGAGAATTATTATTATGTAGATTAAGGGAGGAATTATTATGATGTAAGATTGGTTCTTAGGAGAGAATTGTTATGATGTATATTAGATTCATGAAAAGACTCTTTTTGTAAACATACTTATTGGAGATTAATGCAAGTTTGAATTCAGTGATTTTGTCTCTCTTAGAAGCTAGCATTTGGTGATCTAAAAGTTTCCATGTTGGCATGGGCAAGGGCCACCGATACATCTTGGTAAGCTCATTGTAAATTGTTAGTGTAGATTTTCATTTCATGTATCTGTTATTTTGATTTCATGTTATTTCGTTTTGATTTCACTATTCGAATTTGTTGCAAAGTGTGGAATGCAGGGATAGTTGGATCTCCATATTTCACCATACATGATCTTTAATGGAGCATCTCACTACACTTAGCTTTCTTTTCCAAAATTGATTAGGTTACACCTTGCTAACACATGCACAATCAAGACCTCCATCTCTCACCCTACATGCACCTATAATGGAATGTTGTAAATGCGCAAAGTGTTAATGATTGTTAGTTTAGTTGCTCCAGGAGACAGAATAAAATTTCATCTTTTCCTTCCACGATCCATCAATGAATAGGTCCATCACCTGAGCAAGATCTTTTTCTTGTTTATGAGTTTTTCTTTCCAACTTTTGAATTGTGTGAAGATTGTTATTTTTAAAAGTGTGTTGGTTTCTAAATGGTTTTCTTATCTAAGATATACTAAACAGACATAGGAACCTATCTTTTATCGGCACATATAGTGCATAAACTCTATTGATTACGAATCCCGGTTGATAATTTATGTTTGGTAATATATTATGCATATAATTGCACCAACAGTTCCTAATCCGATTGCTCTCCTGACTTAGAATATAGACCAAATGAATACTCATTTTGTTCAGGTGCAGAATTAGCTTATGAACCATATGACTATAGTGGAAAGAAATCAATCTACTCCCATATCTCAATTTTCCAGACAACAAAGAGATGCCATCAGTTGAAACCAAGACCTCAACAAGAGACAAAGGCCCCATATACTTTGAATCTTGTTTGAAAAATTGATATAGAAGCTTGGTGTCTCACATGCCAAGAACCCCATAGGGAAGATGAATGTCCTCGACAAGACGAAGATTATCCTGATGATATAACTTCATGATTTGCAATATCAATGATGAACAGGTTACTTAAGAACAAATAAATGAATCGAGAAGAATAGGAGAAAGAGAGGGGAGAATTCAGGCCTTAAATAAACTAACATATGATCAGAAGAAGGAATTAAGGAGGAGGGAAATTCTAACCTGCAAAAGAAAAAATGCTTTAGCCCTTCCATTACAACATGATACCCCTCTTCCAACATTAGAAAAGGTGGTTCCGCAACCTCCACCACCGGTATGTGATTTGCTTCCTAAGCCAACTCCTACATATTACATTCAGTTGAATATAGATGTTGCAAACATGTTTGGAAAATTGAATATGACAGTCCCAGTGATGGATATGTGTAAGATCCCTTCCTTAAAAAGGGAAATTTTGAAAATCTTATAGGTGTCAACCGAGAATGAGGATCCTCCTCTCGTGTTAAACAATATGTATCTCGATCATCCAAGGGACAAGAACCCTCCTTTATATATTTCATTAGGCATGAATGACCTTCGTTTGAAAAACTACATGCTTGATTTAGGGGCCTCAACAAATGTCATATCATTAAAGGTAATGAAACAGCTTGGTTTGAAGACAACCTAACCTTATGGAAATGTATGTGGTATTGACTCCAAAAACGTCAAATTCCTTGGGGTATGTGAGGATGTTGATATTTTCTTGATTGATTTTCCACATATCATCATTCTCATGGATATAGTAGTCATCAACATTCCAGACTCTTGGGGGATGCTTTTATCTAGGAGCTGGTATACTACCCTTGGGGGTTTCCTTATCATGGATATCACCCATCCACACATTCCTATGGGGGATGACACTTTTCATATACTATACAATCGAAAGAAAGTTGATAGACATTTGATGAATCTTGATGTTCCTTATTATGTCATCGAATGTGATTATGATGTACTCCCACAGACCATTGAGTATGATCCATATGAGCTACATTTTATGCATGAGGACTCCATATACACAATTCTTCCATGGACATATCAATACAAATACAAACTTGCAAAATACCATGGGAAGGAGCCAAGGTCTCTCCAAATTTTGAAGAAGGAAGCTGAGAAGCATGAATAAATCGTCAAAGATACAGTCCACACAGAGCCTCCATCCGATGAGAATACACCTTGCATCAATTTTGATGAAGGAAGTCTTATGCTCATGTGGGACAAAAGAAAGGGAAAATCCAGATATGAACAGAAAGATAAAAATTCATGGTTTGGACCTTACATCATCAAGAAGAAATCTGACAAAGAACGATATTATCTGACAACATTAGACGGGAGAAAGATGCCATTACTAGTAGATGGGTCTCTCCTCCAAGCTCACATCCAGGTCACATGACTTCTTCTAGGCCTGTGCCCCAACTAAGTAGGTAAGCCATTTTGATTCCCTCCATTTTGAATCTTGATTGCTCATACTAGTTTAGATGCATTTCATTTTCATTTT
Organism: Picea engelmannii; assembly: GCA_009831015.1. Lineage (NCBI taxonomy): Eukaryota > Viridiplantae > Streptophyta > Pinopsida > Pinales > Pinaceae > Picea > Picea engelmannii. The sequence continues at coordinate 387,582 of ML779820.1, forward strand.
CCTCTACTTGCACATTGATTTCATGCTTAGTTTAGAATTTTTTGAAAAATGTCAAAATTGTCTTTTTCTAGTTTAGTGGGTTTTGATTATGATCATGTGAGAACAAGGATGAGTAGGCCATCATGCACTTGACGATTTGGTGTTTCCTTGCAATCATAGGTCTACCAGGAGATGTTACGGTTCTCATGCACTCTATGACAAACACATGTCCCTAAGTAGGAGCTAGATGTTATCCCCATTTTGTGGATAACTAAGGAGATGATGTATTGAGGCCCTTAGGTTGTAGATATGGAGTGTCAAGAGACTACATGACCAGTAGTACCATTTTCACAGATGGAAAACCCACTCACCACCATATATGGTCACAGTTTTGCAGATGACATCCACCACACCAGCTGGCTTCTGGAAGGCAGTGGGCCTTGCTCCATGAGGTACAAACCGGTATTATGGTGAGTATCATTTCAATATTCAAGCCATTTGATTATGTTGTATCTTAGATTTCTCTAGATTTCATGATATGTGCTTAGACATTATGCCTTTTTCCCTGCTTCACCTTAGTGCTTGACAGTGTGCCCTAGTAAGTGGTTTTCCTTAGGGATGGGTTTTCTATTGGGAACTCCCTTAATGAGCCATCGTACCATTCTCGACCATACTTATCACTTTCCATCATTATTCCCCTCCATTTCCTTATCTCTTGGGATTTTAGGGTATAATGACCCAAGAAGGGTTTGTCCCTCATTCTATGGGAAGAAGGGGCTAAAGGCCCAGAGGGGTTGGTGTTGGGTAAAAGATAAAAGCCTTATATAAACCTTCCAGATGTTCGCCCAGGGATCACCAAAGAAAGCAATGAAACACTTATATTTGAATAAAGGGAACCCATAATATAATAAATAAATGCTTGAAAGTTTAGTTTAAGTATAGGAGGTCTCATCACGAGCTGACCTATCATGTCCATGGATATCTAGTGGTATGAAATTTCCATTCATCTGGTCACCAAACCAGGGGAATGGCTCTCAATTACATGGCTGAGAGAAAGGGGGTCTCATCACGAGCCAACCTTCTCATTTCCATTAGGTGTTTGTAGGTGACATTTCCATCACCTAGTCACCACGCCAGGGTAGTGACCTTCAATATCTCCTTATGTTATTATGAAAGAAATATAAAAGGAAATTGATGGGCTTGGAAAAGTGCATTGTGGACAAAGGTACCACACACCCTCTACAAAGGCACCCATTAATGAGACACTACAACCCATTGTATTTCATGAGCCCTATGCCCATTGAGTCTTAACCCCATCCACTTCATCCACTTTACATGGCTTAGAGAGGTACCTCTTGGAAACTCTCCTTGACCTAGGGAAAGATATACCCAATAGGATAAATCGTCAACCCTCCCATATTTAAGCTTGACAAGTCGCATAATGTCTTTGAGTTGTTAATCGTTTGATATAGTGATATTTGATGCAGATGCTTAGATGGATTATTTATTCATTGGATTCACTTATCATGATGTTATGACTTGAGATCCTTGGAGGGTGTGTTCATTTGTCTTTGCAGGACCTAGTTGGTGGACAATTTTGGGAGAACAATCCTAGCTTGGGCTTCCATGGGGATAAAAGACCACAGGTTGGATGTTAGGGGCCCACATGCCAGATGAGAGAGATCATACTTGTATGGCCTTGATGATGAAATGGAAAACCTAGCCCAACCCTCACTTTCCAAATGATTTTCCCAAGAGGGGAAAAATGTTCTACGTTTGAGCTTGACGTCATGCTTTTGAGGCTAGGGCATGGTGGTGAGGTGCCACTCTTTTGACACATGGACGCTTGAGGAGGAGAAGGGTCTTCACCATGATGAGAGTGCTTAGATTCTTGACATGTGGCCTTTGGAGGCCTATCCATGCTTCTCCAACACCAACGACTTCCTCAAAGTGGAAAAGCATCCCCTAAAGGGATGATGTCCTCCTAAATTAGGGTTTTATTTGTGCAAAAAGTGAAATTTTAAGTGAATTCTTTAATATTACTTTCTTAAGGAGGAAATATTAGGGTTGTTGACCCCTAATCTTGTGTTTTACTCCTTAATTTGTGGACAAACTATGTTAGTTACATTTTGTATAAATAGAGATCATAAGATCTCATTTTAAACATAACTCTCCCTCTTGTGAGGGGCCTTGGTCTGAAATTTGTAGCACACTTGGCTCTTTTCATCTCTTGTGCACTTTTTTATAGCTATCTATTGGTGAATGGTTGGTGGAAGTCTAGCACTGGCCTTGGATGGTTCTTTTCTATCTCTTATGGTGGATTTTCTTGGCATTTCTCTTGATCTTGGTATGGTTTTCTAATATTATGCTATCATTTTATTAAAGTCAAGTATTTTTATGCTAGGATCTAGGTGGGATGTATAAGGGAATACACCCCCACCATAGTCTTCATCAATTTATTGCTTCATCTCATTGATTATACAATGGTTTGCTAAGAGAAGTATAAGGGCATACACCCTCTTAGCTTAAACCCTAGCCTAGAGAAACTTGCCTTGGGAAGTAAAAGGGATTACACCCACAAGGAGGTAGCTTCTCTAAGATATTTTTTTATTTGACTCCATCAACCCAATAGTAAAGGCACTAATCATACTTTTTTGCATTGGAGAAATAAAATATTGCATTGGGAATCATCAATTTCGGTCATTTTTACTTCTTGCAAAGTGGATTGTACTCCTTGTTCCCAGGGCACCTCATAGCGAATAGGGAATCCCCATCAAGGGGGCAATTATTTATGTTGTTACAAAATTGCATCTTCATCCATTAGGGCTACAAAAACCCTAAATCATTTGCTTGAATAACTTTCTTATCAACCATTGGATTTTGCTCGAATTTTGCACACTTACTCTCCTTGACCTAGAGTACGTTTTGGAAACGTTTGAGGGGATTTTGGTGGTTGATTTTCTTTCTGTAATACATTGAATGTTACAGCCACAAGTCTGATATAATTTTCCGTAGACAAGTATTTACAACAGCCTTATCTTTTGTGCTAGAATATTGGCTTTTTATCTTGAGTTTAGCTACCCTTTCTCTTGTATTTTATACTTGATCTCTAGCACTTATTGAGTAGATTATACTACTATTTACTTTCTGATATATATTGTTATATGTTGATGAAAATTAGATAAACAATTTTAACTTGCTGATCCAACTAACATATACCATTGCAAAGTGTATTTTCTTATGTCTCGGGAAGGTACAATCATCTGTAGAAGTATTATACCTGTGGGGAAACAATTACTTAACTTGCAAGGCATCTCTCCCTACATTTATTCCACTAATAATTGACCTCTAGTGGATTCACTTCCATTTCCCTCTACCTACATCTAAATCCCCCTAGGGTCACGGAGATCACCTCCCTAGAGTGACCTAGTCACCCTTGAAGTGTGGGACCTACATCGAGGTGACATTGGGTATAGGATTCCCAAGTTGTATCACTTTATTTGTGGTTGGGTTGGGATTTTCCCAACCTACAACTTGTGCTATAACAAATCCCCCTCTCTTCTGGAATCATAGCTCCCCTTTACTGCAATCCTTACTCATCTATAGCTAGCGGTGTATTTCATTTTATTATTTTTTGTGTACAATGTTTAGATATTACATCTTTTGGCCCATGACCATTCATAATATTTACAGTTATAAATGCTACATTAAGGATCAAAACTGGGGTGTCACATTAAGAATAGTTTATGTTTTATAGTAGTTGGATACTTGGTCTAAGTATTGATTTTTAACTCTCTTTGTATTGAATATTATAATTTATGGCACTAGCAATTTGGAGGCCTTCTCATATCAAAAGAGGAATAACACAATTCTAGAAGATAAATGAGGACATATATCACTCTCACTCTCATTTAACAAGTTATGAAATTCTATAGCTATTATTATTTTCATAGTGTAATGTATTTAAATTGGTAAGGCTTAAGTAGTTAACTATATTGAACTTTGTTATTTCATCCCATGTTTATCAAATTGTTGAATGGAAAGGCTTGAAGGATGTTGAGAAGTTGGGACTCCAAGAGTTCCTTAACCTTTATCTATGGCTTTTTTCCACATATGACCATTCCCCGTGACCATAGCTTAACATAGAGCGTTAAACTCTATCCTTTTCAACTAGCCCAAAGGGCCTCTGTCCTCCCTTTGTATGATCGATAGCTACGACCTTGGCTCAACTCCTTGAGTGTTATTTCGACAGTCGTGATTAATTTGGTCATGAATATAGATGGCTAGGAAGGATTGTAGAGTCTCGATTAGGATGATGTTTAAACCCTTTCCTGAATTTCGCAATAGAAACTGCTTGTTAATAGTGAGATTGATGTCAACCATTGATATATTTGTAGGTGACGATCGACGACCTGTGTGGATTGTAGAACCGAAACTCATGCAATCCTTAACTGACCCCTTTGATCTCATAATGGCTCCCCGTCATTGATATACCCTTACTAAGATCTGACGGTTGAGACTTAATCGGATGTTTATCCGATGGTCCTCCTCTGCAACTCCGAGATATGACGGCTACTATAGCTTCTCATGGTTCTATGGTATTCAATCTCTTAATCAATGATGTATACACAAGATCACCTTGATCCTCCTAGAGACTCTTTTTCTCTCTTGAACCTGCACACATTGTTCCTCTTGATTTTTTCCTTAAAATTGAAATCCAATGCATAGTAGCGCATTCCTACTGAGCTCTGGTCTCTGATTTTTGAGTGTGTACTTTGTGCCTCCCCTATGTAAATTTTCATTGTCTCTCTTGAGCTTCATTCTTTCAAAATTTAATACCTAGGCCCGACTTGAGAGGGTCTCGATGCATACTAGGTGTTGTTCTTCTGAAATTGGGCTCTCAAGGAGCATATCTACATACTTCTATAGTTGGATCTAGTTGTGTTTCCCTGTGACACCTAGAAGAGGAACTTTAGGTTCCTTACAGAACCTTATTACCTCAATATTAGAACAGACTTTCTTTCGGTTGTAGGTTTATTTCTTCATAGTATCAATCGGTTCATAAACGTACATAGTAAGCTTATGATTTCTACTTTGTGTTGAGAGATTTTCTCTGTTGTTCCTTTCCTCATTTAAATTGTGATATAGATTAGTATCCTTCTACTTGGATGTACTCTGTAGGGTCATCATTTTTCCCAGTAAACTAGAGTAAGACATAACCGTCATCTTTAGGTTTCCTGTTGAAGGTCTATGTTAATGATTAATTTTATGTCTTGTTTTTATTGGATTGCTTCCTATTATTTAAATAAGTAAGATGATGAATGATTGAATAGTATACATTGTCTTATGAGGTGATGACTAAGACACCAAATTACCTATGTCATTTGAATAAAATTTGTACATAAGAATGCTAGAAAATAATTGATGTTTAGATTGGAATGAAATTATGGGAATTAGATACTTCCTTGTTCCTCAAAACATTCGCCACTACTGATACCTTAAGTGGTCAAAATAAATCAGATGAATCCTAGACTTGAGTGTTGATTATGTATCTTGGAGGTCCTAACCTTGAAGGTATATCGAATGGGTAGATATTCTTGATTGTCGTGTATGATGATTTATTCTATTAGAAGAAATGATATTGTGTGATGGAACTGGTTTTGGTTGATCTTAAATAATCATGATGTTTTACTCTTGTTGTTGTGATAATCATGGGATTTGGAAGATCATTAATACATTGACGTTGCATCTAAATCTAGTTGGGCAATGAGATGAACGAATTAGACTGCATATGACTGATGCATGATGATATCATGTTAAACTCATTCAAATGATGTTTTCTTAATGTATTAATGTTCCATATATATATATATATAGCTTTCTGTTATCAATTGGTTATGACGTAGCAAAGGGGTTGTTACACTTATACAATATAGAATGAGTGTATCAAGATCATACAATATATTTGTCAATATTATCTTTCTATTGATATTCAAGTCACCTTCATAACATTATGTCCAATATTGACAATGCTTGGCATTCAAGTCACCTTCATAACATTATGTCCAATATTGGAAATGCTTGACATTCAAGTCACCTTCATAACATTATGTTCAGTATTGACAATGATTGACATTCAATTCACCTTCATAAAAATATTTCCAATATTGAAAATGCTTCTCAAACCAATCAATCAATGATACTTCACCTATTTGTCAAGTTTTGACATCAATGACAACCAAATTTCGAACAGATTCAACCTATGTGATATTTATCACAATCATGCTTGGTGGACCTGTAATTATAATTATTGTTTTAAAAGCTTCTTAACTTTGTCATCTCTTTGAACTTTTATTATTGGGTAAATTTTCAACTAAAATAGAGTTGGTTGTAGCAGAGTTGGATTGAATTTCATCATTCCCTTAACATGGTCTCATATGCTTTCAAAATTCCTTTTATTCTCAACATATCACTCTTCCTTCTCTTATTATTCTCTTATTATTGGGCATATTTTCAACTGAAACAAAGTTGGTTGCATTGATTGTCTACAAAAAGTTTTATCCATTGACATCATGTAATAGCAGTTAATGTTATCAATTGATGAATTAGTCATTGGGATTAAATTATTTTTTTTATTGAAATATTTAGTCATTAATAGGATAGTGTATATGTAAGAATTGGATGGTCCTTATTGACTATTTTCCAATTCGATGTTGTCTATTTTGTGTAGTGTTATGGATTATTCAACAATATTTTAAAATGTATTGTCATGTACCTATCTTTTGTACATAACTGTGGAAGTTCATAGGTAGTTTGAATCCAAAAATGTAATGATATGCTCATAAATTTTGTGTGGCCAATAATATTTAGTGGTGTTAATAATTATAGCTGCAACAAAATGACCTACGGGTAAGAAGTCAATGAATATCTTAGCTCAAATCATGTTTGGGTGTTTAAAATACAATGAGGATTAGTTAAGTACATTTACTGTTGTTAATAATTGCATCTCCAACAAAGTGATTTATGGGTAAGAGCTCAATGAATATCTTATCTCAAAGCATGTTTTGTTGTCTAAAATCAAATGAGAATTAGTTAAGTATTGTCCATGATTATAAACATTAGTGTGAATTTGATCTAGGAGTAAATGGCTCAACCATTACCTAATTAGTTAAGTATTGGTCACCATTAAAAAATTTATTGTGGATTTGATAGGAGTAAATAGCTCAACCATTACCTATGGTCATGGGTTTGATAAAGAGTAATATTATATAGTAAAGGTGAAATACATGGACACAATGATTGAATAATTTATAGCATCACATGACAATTAAATCAAAGAGTTTATCTTTGTTGTATATTTACATGTGAATATATATGATATGACATATCTTAGCTCAAAGCATGTTTTGGTGTTTAAAATATAATGAGAATTAGTTAAGTAGGTTTAGTTCTATTAATGATTACATCTCCAACAAAGTGATTTATGGGTAAGAAATCAATGAATATCTTAAATCTCAAAACATGTTTTGGTGTCTAAAATCAAATGAGAGTTAGTTAAGAATTGGCCATGATTAAAAACATTAGTGTGAATTTCATCTAGGAGTATATGGCTCAACCATTACCTATGGTCATGGGTTTGACAAAGCGTAATACTATATAGTAAAGGTGAAATACATGGACACAAGGATTGAATCTTTTGCAACATCACATTACAACTAAATAAAAGAGTTTATCTTTCTTATAGTTTTACATGTGAATATATATGAATATATATGATATGACATATCTTAGCTCAAGGCATGTTTTGGTGTTTAAAATCTAATGAGAATTAGTTAAGTAGGTTTAGTGATATTAATAATTATATCTCTAACAAAGTGATTTATGGGTAAGAAGTCAATGAATATCTTAAATCACAAAGCATGTTTTGGTGTCTAAAATCAAATGAGAATTAGTTAAGTATTGGCCATGATTATAAACATTAGTGTGAATTTGATCTAGGAGTAAAAGGCCCAACCATTACCTAATTAGTTAAGTATTGGCCACCATTATAAGTAAATAGCTCAACCATTACCTATGGTCATGGGTTTGACAAAGAGTAATATTATATAGTAAAGGTGTAATACATGGATGCAAGGATTGAATGTTTTAAAACATCACATGACAACTAAATCAAAGAGTTTATATTTCTTATAGTTTTGCATGTGAATATATATGAATATATATATTATATGACATGTACTTGTTTCCAAGACTTCATATATTAAAGGTGAATGAGTTGTTATAGGTATATGAGGGGAATATAAAGTTTCATGTTGCACCTTGTTTTATCACACGTGTATGTTGAGTCGTACGCATTCAATCCTATGAAAGTTTATTTGCATATTATACCATTTCA
>ML779820.1:396826-433445 GCA_009831015.1 Picea engelmannii
CATAACAAATATGTTTGAACAATTGAAACATAAATCACCTTTTCTAACAAGATCAAAAACCTTATTGCCATCAATTGACACTATAGTTTCATTTGATTCAATCTCCTCTAAGCTTGCAAGTGGCATTTTCCCCTTTGTATTAATTTTGGTGTGTCTCCAAGATTTAACATATTTCTCAGTTTTGTTTTCACAAATCTTTATGGATTATGTGCCCTCTATGAAAAATAAACAAAAACAATATTTATTTCTTCTATCAAATGCAAACACATTTTGGAAGGGTTTTGTTTTAATTGAATGGAATTTTTGAGTCCCATGTATTTTTGAGTCCCATGGAATTTTTGGTCTCATATGGGATTGATATATCTACATCTTGGATGCCAATATGCCAAAAAAACCTACACATGGTTTAAGAATAATGTATTTAAATATAAATATGAAATGCCAATAATATACATGTTAAATAAAATAATTTATTATCTTTATCTGTTGAACATGATTGAAAATCATATTTTTGAATGAAAATAAAAATATCATGTGTACAACATATATATACACACACCTGCACACATCCTTTGACAGATTATTTTCATGGCTTAGCGCTAGTTTACACCATTCAAAAACTTGATAAGAAGATTCAAATTGATTTACATGAGGGTTCATTTGATACCTTTGAAGTGCTCATTTTACACATGCCCCTACACCGTCATGCTCTCATTTTCCATGACCAGTCTCAACGAAATTCCAACAATGTGTAATGTTTGATTTCTTGTGAAGAAGACACAACCAATATAATGATTGTGAAGATTTGAATTGACTCTCACATCCATCTAGCCATATCTAATGTCATTTTAATCCGATCCCATGGTTTTTCAATGAATCATAAAATTTATCAAAGCAATGTTGTACATAATGTGTATCCTGTGTCCAATCATCACTTATATAAAAGTGATATTATTTAATAACATGTCGATTGTCATTGGTGTTTTCTATGTTATCAACACTTTGTTGAGCATGTCTCTATAGAACATGGACAATTACAGAGACTTTATCAGAATGATAATATTCACTTTGTATTTCTTTTATTGCAGCAAATGTGTAATTCTCTGCAAAATCAATTACAGACAAAATCATCCCTTGTGGAAACACTTCATACGATTTTTTGAATTGTAGGTCTTTCCATTGAGATCTATGTGAATTATTGGTGTATTTATAAATTTATTTCTCAAACTTCTTCAAAAACTCTATCACACAGATTTTATCCATTTTCAAATCAATCCTTTTGGAAACAACAATTGAAGAACTTGTAGTAGTGCTATCGATATATTCATATCGCTTCCAATTGATTGTTATATTAGATAAAGATTGATCATTCATATCAATAGGATACTTGGAGTGAAATAAAATTAAAATTCCACAACGATCACATTTCTTTCCACCAACACATTTTTTTTGGTAAAATAATTCATCACCTTCTCTTTCAAATAGAATTTGGGACATAAAACCACAGATTGTGGAAGGAGGTGAGCTTGCCCAATTTTTTTTACCAAAATCAAGAAAAGTGTCCTAATATAACTCAAATTCCACATGATAACTACAACAAAAAGTTTCACGAACAATTATGGGTCTAACAAACCATGGTTTTTATTGCACAAATGTATTGATGGACATTTTAACTTCTTTGTGCTTTTCTTTGAACTTATTGAACAATTCTATTTGTGTCATTGGAAATATATGTTTTGCATGTTCTTCATATTCATTTTTTGTTATTATTCGTCGCAACACATCCCTTGTGTGTGGTGAAACACGAGATTTTGTCAACCAATAATTATGGGCCAATTCTTTAACATTTTATGAAAGTATATCTTTGTAGGGTTGTCTAGAAATAACTGTCCAACAAGTAATTTCCTCATTTGCATCTATTTGCAATCGAAATTGTCTATGCTTGTACAATGTTTTTCTTTAGGTTCCCATCGCTTTTCCATGTGTTGTGTCAAATGATCTTTTATATTGCTAAATGAAACAACTATTGTTTGTATTACTCTATGTGCAACACTAAATTTTTTTTTTCAAGATTTTCCAAAAAAATTTAATGCGCCAATTATATTCTCAAAGACATTTTCTTTCACCTTTTTTTATCTTCTCAACTTTTGAATAGCCAATAATGATGTAGCTTCTTTTAATTTTCTATTTGTTACACATTATTTTCATCATCCCTATGATCGTTAATGATTTAAACCTATATGTAGTCTTCAGAGGGGTCAGTAGCATGAGTTCCTGAAGAAAGAAGGGAGAAGAACTTTTCTTGAGAAAAGAAGTTGCATTTTCCTTTATGAAAACCTTATTAAAGATGATTTTTGCATGTTGCACTATGGCTAGGGTGCGAGAATGCATGATTCTCATAGGCTGCACCATAGCTAGGTTGTGAGAGATTCACAGGTTTTTCTATAAGTAGGGTGCGAGAATGCTCATACATGGGAAAAAAAAGCATCTTCTCGATGCCTCTAGAAGGAGAAACTTCCATGGTGAGGTGGCATCTGAATGGTTTGGATCTTACTCACTTTCATGATTTAGTGGGATCATCCTAACCTCCTCACCTTATCCTCTTCAACTTATAAAAGGAGAGGAGCTCTCATGGAGAAAGTTGGCTGGGATGAGATTAGCTTGGATTGGATTGAGCTTTGGAGATTATTAGCTTGGCTAGATGAGCCATTTTGTCAAGATTTATTATGAATATTATTAGATCTATTCTCTCAGAATTCTTGGAGTGGAAGTGTGCGGGGAATGAAGGATAGTTGGAATGGACCTTACGACATCAAGGCCATGGTTGTAATCTCTCTTTAACATTTAATATGATACTGAAATATGATTATTTCCTATAAAGCTTGTTGTGTTTTATTCTATGATTCCTTGATCACATACATAGGTTTATATTGAGTTTATGCTATTACTATCACTTTGGTTGGTTGCGTTCTTTTGCAGGATCATCATTGTATGAGTGTTGGAATGGAGCTAGGATGGAAATGGAAAGAGGAAGTGACGTTTAAACGGTATGTCACCTATCCCTCTTTAGCTAGTAAATTCAATATTTAAAACTTAAGGAAAGTGTCATGTTCTATTGTGTTTTGTTCTAGATCTAGGTGGATCTAGGGAGATCAGTTAGTGTCTGCACCTACTAATTTATCCAATAACAAATTTGGAAACTCCACTGGGGAATGGATTGTTTCCTAGTTAGTCTAGTTTCCCTTGCTTTGATTGATTGATTTCTGGTCTCTTAGTCTGTGGGAGATCCATCCAGACTCTCTGGATCTGAAAGTTCACTTCGAATATTTGTCCTTTTTCCAAATTCCTTTTGATTATAGACATTCTCACACTGTACCTCTCTAGAGCCTATGAAAACCCTTGATTTTTGCACCCCTACTGTTCAGTCCAGTGCGACCTTCTCGCACCCTACCTGTGTCTTGACCGCGAAAATGCCTAATTTTCACACTGCACCTCATTACTAGGTTGTGAACTTGTTTGTAAAAATAATTTTGGATTGGGTCTTGTTATCTTTTGATGTCCATCTTTGCTTCGATCAGTTGGATTGAACTTTTGGAGCCTATATTGATCTGTTTACAGTTTGCTTGACATTCTTTGAGTTGATTTTAGCCATCTTTGCTTTGTTGGGTTTTGAAGGATTAGTCTCTTGCTTTGAGTGTCTTTCAATTACAAAGCGTGTGTTTTCTTTAGAATTGCTTAGGGAAAGATCAGATTTCTTCTGAATAGTTCACTTTAAAAGAAAACTTTAAGTTTGGGTTTCTTTGTATCAAGAAAGTTCATTATTGCTTTTAGTGAAATTTTTGAAAGAAAAAGATTTAATTTCTTTCTTTATATTAGATTGGGGGCATCCTTGCATTTGAAGTAGCGACATTGCAAGATTCTTGGCATTTTTTGGTCTTAAATTATGAAAATTTTTCCCCCTCATGGTCGAGGGGGGCCTTGAATCGTGTATTGGTGTATAGTCTCTTTGTATCATTTCTTGAAGATATTGATATTGATGAGTTTTAAAATTTTGGGACATTGTGTATATGGGAATGATAAATGTTTTCTCCTTCTCATAGCATAGCTTTCATTGAAATGAAAAGATTACATCTTCATCTCTTTTCATAACTTTCGAGTCGGTCAAAACACCAAATTGTCCACGCCATTTTTCTTTTGAGTAACAACAGCCATAAAATAAAGCGCTTATAAAAATTGATTAGACATTTTTATCTTTTCTGGTAGCAAACCTACATTAGATTAGTCGTAGGGATTTGGAATAGGTGTGAAAGATAACTTTCCAAAGCTGCAAACAAACATAGTATCTTGTGATAGGGAGAATTAAATTCACTTACTACATTTTTTCTTGGGAAGACCTTCTAACACAAGGGTCAATAACGAGGTCGCATTGAGACTAGCAGAGTTACTCACCCTTCTTTGTTGGTCTTGGTGTAGAGATTACGTGTATTATGGGGGTCTCTTGAGAGGTATACCCACAATGATGAGTGGAATCCTTTCAAGTTGATTTCGGGCTAGATACCCTGCCCTTGCGCTTGGATCAAACGGTCGATTGTTTCCCTAGACATCACTGTAGTGATTGGCAGCCTTACTAGCCTATCTCTCTAGGTTCTTTACACGAGGTGACTATGGAGGGGCAAGTCTTCATGGTACTTGGAATCGACGTTGGCCAAACTCACTCAGGCTCCTTGGAGGGTATACCCATGATTATGTGTGGGAGCTTGCACCAAGACGTAAGTCCATTAAGCAGGTCATCAATGTAACTTTTCCACCCGCTCTATCTCAACCCCTTCTTACTTTGTTCCTGCGACGTTGGGTTTCACCACCAACTAGTGTGCTGATTGTGAAAAGGTTTTGTTTGCTTATTTTCTTACTAGATTTTTAATGCATGTTGTTTGTTTTCCCTAGTGGACTCTATATTGGATCTTTATTTTTATGGCGTCAGTTCCTGGAATGACCAATGAAGGAACTCCTTTTCTAGGGGAACATTTTGTTCTTCCTTCTTATGGAAACATTGGTCCTCCTCATATTGCTACTTTGAGCCTTCCAGGTCTCACAATTGGATTACCGGTATGGTTGTTTTCCACTCAGGTAATCCCAAATGCGGTTAGTGCTTTAGTCACAAGAACTTCCCCCCAAGAGCATCAACCTCATGTTGATCATTCACCTTCTTCACCAGTACGGTATTCTTCGCCTTATTTGCTTGCAAGGTCGCCTTTCGTTTCATCTTCTTCATCGAGTAAAAGTTCTAAAGCTAGTAACCCAGTGAATAAGAAGAAGAAGAAACCAAAGAATAATAAGAAGAAAAATAAACAAGGGTCCAAACTTCCAACCACTTTCGGACATGTTGGAAAGAAACCAGTTACTGTTAATTGTGCTAGGAGTGTTGATGATGCCAAGATCACCCAAACAACCTGCCAACCCAAGTACCCTTGCAGGCTTTGTAAGGGTAACCATCTTCTTAAGGATTTCCCTGGTCTATCCAATGTTATAGAATCATGGTCTGCATCTCCTCCCCATTCCATGTCATCATCCTTTGAAAAACATGTCGACGATTCCCCATCAACCAGTCATGATACGATTGGGAAGAAGAAAAGTAGAGTCAAGTTCCCGTGCATGTTATGCAAAGGGAGTCATCTCACTCACCTTTTCCCTCGTATGGACAAAGCCTTGGAATTACTAGAAGACATGACTGTTTCACAACGTCAACTTCCAGCTTCTTATCATAACCTTACTCTTGACCCCCCTATAGTTGATGGAACGATCACTTTGGTCCCTTCATCGGTCAATCTGGTTGATCATATCAGCAATATGGTCACGTCCTTTGTTGAACCAGTTAACAAAGTGGTTGATCTGATACCATCCTCGGTCAATCCCACTCTCTCCTCTGAGAGTAAAACTAAAGCGGTCGATCTAATTCCATCCTCGGTCGATCCCACTCCCCTGTTAGAGAGTGTCACCCAAGTGGTCAATTTGTTTCCACCTGTAGACCCCATTCTCCCCTTGGATAAAGAAACCCAAGTGGTTGATCTGATCTCACCATTGGTCGATCCTACTCTCCCACTAGAGAGTAAACCCGATACTACCCACGTTTTTCTCATTGATACAAACTTTGTCGTGTCGGGGGGTATTCCTCCTTCTCCTATGAAACCCCCTCCAAGTAATAAGGCCATCCTTTTTAATTGGGGTGTGCTAACTAGATCTCGTCTTCCCTCTCACATTCCTTTCCAGATTATAGTACAGGTTTTTGGTCGAGAAGTTCCTCAGACATTGATAGATGAAGGTGCTTCCGTTAGTATTTTGTCCTCTTTTGCTTGATAAGCTTTGGGTTTTCCTCAGCTTGTACCGGTTACACAGAATCTGTTAGCTTTTAACAGAAGAAATAGTCAACCTTTATTGACCCTTTCTCATTTTTTGGTAACTTTGGGAGGGAAAACTATCTTTATTGATGTCATGGTAGTCCAAGACCCCTTGTATTTCTCTTTACTCCTTGGGCAGGATTATGTATATGCCATGAAAGCTATTGTGTCCACTCTTTTTCATGTGATATCTTTCCCTCACGATGGAAGAATCGTGACTATTGATCAACTTTCATTCATCGGTCCTGACTGGATTACCTCCCTAAATGGTTCTTATATGCAGACGGTATGGCCCCCACCACATGTTAATTAGGTGGCGTTGTCTCCCATGACTTCTTCTGATGACCTAGATCTGATAGTTGACATGGTTATCTCTTCAATAGGGTCTTTAGAGTTTGATCTCCTTCTAGTGAAGACCTCTTGGAATCCATGACCGAGTTTTATCCCTTGATATGTTGTTCTTCTGGAGCATTTTCCTCTTGGAATCCATGATCAAGAAGAGAACCGAGGATAGTTTTTGCATCTCTAAGGCAACCTCATTAAAAAATGAAACAAAGGTATATGAGCATGATTTTCTGATTTCAAGCTCGTTAAAAAATGAAACCAGACTTGAGCATGGTTTTCTGATTTCAAGCTCGTTAAAAAATGAAACCAGACTTGAGCATGGTTTTCCGATTTCAAGCTCATTAAAAAATGAAACCACTTACGAGGATAGTTTTTTCATCTCTCTGGCAACCTCATTAAAAAATGAAATAGAGGTTACGAGCATAGTTCTTCTCATGTGTCAAGCTCGTTAAAAAATGAAACAACTTCCCCCTCTCTGTTTGGGTCAAGTTATACGTCTAGTATTTGAATCTTTATTTCATTTATCTTTGCAGTTGGATGAAATGAAGCTTGGGGGACATTGCTTACAACCTCTGGACTTCATGCTGAAGTTAGAGCCACTAGTTTCTTAAGCTGGGGGCTAAGTACCAACCATGCGTTAGGAAATCGTAAGCATAGTTTTCTATGGTTCAAGCTTGTGTAAAAATGAAACCAGCTACCTCAAGCATAGTTTCCTCTGGTTCAAGCTTGTGTAAAAATGAAACCAGGTCCAAGCATAGTTTTGTTTAGTTTTTAAGCTTGTGTAAAAATTAAAATCTATCCCAAGCATATTTTGTTTTGTTTTAAAGCTTGCATAAAAATGAAAAGAATCTCTAGCTTAGTCTTTGTTCTTTCTCATGCTCGTAAATACATAAGAATAAGTTACTGAGCTTAGTCTTTGTTCTTTCTCATGCTTGTAAATCAATGAGAATGTAACCGAGTATACTTTTATCACTTTTTCAGACTCGTAAAGGTTATACAAAAAAGGAACCCACTGGAGTTCCCTTTAAGCTCTTTTTAGACTCTCTAAACATGAAAAGATTGCCGAGCAATCTTGTTCTTTTCACTCTCATTAAAGTATTTGAAGAAAACATTCTACAGGTGATAGTTTATCACTTTTCAGTATCGTCAAACTCATTTACAAAAAAGGAACTGGGAGAGTTCTCTTTAAGTGTTTTTCAGACTCTCAAAACATGAAAAAACCCTGAGTTTTCTATCTTTGGACTCGTTAAACAAACATCGAAAGGCCCTTATGGGACCGAACCACTCCTTCCTAGGGTTCATTAAACATACTCTGAGGGACTCATCTGAAGGATGAGCTTACATTTCAAGAATATGTTATCCTCCTCAAGCTTGTGTAAAAATAAAGAGGTACTCGCCAGAAATGGTGGGGAAAAGATTGGGAAAGAAATGTGTCTAAACCTGTATTCCATGGAAGAGTCTCTTTTGAACATGACACCCTTTCAATCTTCTTATGTCTAGGTTGGAAAACCCTCTCGTCTCTTGGTCATACTCCTTTTTAAGATTACAAATTGGTCTATGATCCCTATTGTTGAGTCAGTGTTTCCAAGACAGTTGTCGTGTCGTCAATATGTTCAAAGAGAAGTTCAACCTAGAAAGCCTTCTAATGCATAAGCCATTTATGAAGTCCTTAAAGCCTTCTATTGTGTCGGCTATCCTTGAGTCAGTCCTGAATCACTTGTTACTATGATCTACATAAAATCTTGTTACCTGTTTCGTGTCATTGATGGGGGATACATTAAGGCCCTCCTATGACGAGTCTTTTTCTGTCGACTTCAACTCATTATCCAAGAATTAGACTTAGAAACCAATTGGTACCTTGGAACGTACATGCCTCAATGGCAGGTTTCCTCTCTTTTGACAGTGGGTTTTCATTATTGACCCCTAATCAAGAGATTTTGCTGAGTGTTTGACTTCATCTCATTAATTCACATTTTTTGGATTGTACTAGTGTACCTTGGGAGTCATTGACATTAATGGTGATTTCCCTCGTGCTTGTTAATGATATACACTAATGACCGGTAATCAAGTGGTTTCTACCATGTTCGACTTCGACACATGTATTCACATGGTTAGATTTGTACTATAGAGTGGTGGAGATGAAGACCCTA
The DNA here is from genome assembly GCA_009831015.1 of Picea engelmannii. Lineage (NCBI taxonomy): Eukaryota > Viridiplantae > Streptophyta > Pinopsida > Pinales > Pinaceae > Picea > Picea engelmannii. The sequence goes on from ML779820.1 coordinate 405,717, forward strand.
GATATTTTCTGACAAATTCAGGTTGCATTGGAGTATATTCAGTTTTAACTCTTGCATAGATCCACATTGTATGTCTCATGGCTATGTTCAAATTTGAGTCCTTAACACATAGATCCACAGTGTATTTTTTGTGGCTGTGTTCAGATTTGAGTCATATCGGCATGGATCCACAGTGTATTTTTGGTGGCCATGACCTATCTTACTTGACATCGATCTTCACATGTCATAATTTATGCTTTGAGTCATTTATATTTTGAATATGGTAATGCCTACCTCAGTGATGATATATTATTGTATTGCATTTCCTTGTTTGTTGCCAGGTTTTCGACTGACTGTTCCCACACACTCGACAAAGTATTTCAGCTATCACTTTGTTCTACCTTCATACTTTAGGGGGCTCTCTGTTACACATTATTTTCATCATCCCTATGACCGTTAATGATGTAAACCTATCTATATTCTTCAGAGGGGTCAGTGGCCTAAGTTCCTAAAGAAAGAAGGGAGAAGAACTTTTCATGAGAAAAGAAGTTGTATTTTCCTTTATGAAAACCCTATTAAAGATGATTTTGATATGCTGCACTATGGCTAGGGTGTGAGAATGCTTGATTTTCACAGGCTGCACCATAGTTGGGTTGTGAGAGGTTCGCAGGTTGCTCTATAAGCAGGGTGCAAGAATTCTCATACGTGGGAAAAACGAGCATCTTCTTGATGCCTCTAGAAGGAGAAACTTCCATGGTAAGGTGGCATCTGAATGGTTTGGATCTTACTCGCTTTCATGATTTAGTGGGATCATCCTAACCTCTTCACCTTATCCTCTTCAACTTATAAAAGAAGAGGAGCTCTCATGGAGAAAGTTGGTTGGGATGAGACTAGCTTTTGGGATTAGCTTGGATTGGATTGAGCTTTGGAGATTATTAGCTTGGCTAGATGAGCCATTTTGTCAAGATTGATTGTGAATATTATCATATCTATTCTCACAGAATTCTTGGAGTGGAAGTGTGTGGGGAACGAAGGATAGTTGGAAGGGACCTTACGACATCAAGGCCACGGTTGTAATCTCTCTTTCACATTTAATATGATACTGTAATATGATTCTTTCCTATAAAGCTTGTTGTGTTTTATTGTATGATTCCTTGATCACATACATAGGTTTATATTGAGTTTATTCTATTACTATCACTTTGGTTGGTTGCGTTATTTTGCAGGATCATCATTGTATGAGTGTTGGAACAGAGCTAGGATGGTGATGGAAAGAGGAAGCGGTGTTTAAACGGTATGTCACCTATCCCTCTTTAGTTAGTAAATTCAATATTTAAAACTTACGTGTCATGTTTTGGTGTGTTTTGTTCTAGATCTACGTGGATCTAGGGAGATCAGTTAGTGTTCGCACCTACCGATTTATTCAATAACACTATTACCTTATTATACCTCTCAAAAGTTGATCTTGCGTTGCTATGGATTAATCTTTGAAAAAACTATTATATATATATATATATATATATATATATATATANTCTTATAATATGGTCAAGTTTTTTCTCCCCAAATTTGTAAGTATCAACATTTTTTAAGATCTCATCATCAATGTTGATATCTCCTGCATTTTTCAATTTAACTTATATTAAAAATCTAAATCAGATCATAAATTAATTAAACTCTACAAGTGTTCATATTGTATTATCTAAATTTACATACATACCTGTAGGTGATTCAACTTTTGCTTCAATTTCAGTTTCAACGACTACATCGATGTTATGAGGAAAATCTATTTTTGTTTTTTGAAAAATACTAAATTAAAATTATAATCAATTATGTTAAAATTTATTTTAAATTTGAATTCTAAACTTAATCTAGAAAATATCTATGCATAACTAGTTGGACCTCTTCTTGTTGAAAATTAGGGTGAAAATCTCTATTTACATCATCATTATGTCTTCCTTCAATATTTTCACATTCTCGTTTCTTTATCCAATAACGCTCTTTTGTTTTTTTGTTATGGCGAGTTTCATCTCGAGTGAAATCATATTTTTTAATTCACAAATTTTTTCTGACCATGATTATTCAGTCTGTAAAGGTTTTCTAAAAAAAAATCAACATTCTATAACACAAAATAAAATTTCAAACCTCGAATATTATAGCTCAATTTTTTTTAAAGAAATAAAAAAATTGATTTTATAATCATATTGTAAAAGATTTGGAAACAAATGTTCAATAAACCAAAATGCTTTTCAAAGAAATTTTGCATAAAAAGTAGATTTTAAAGAAAATTTAAAAGAACATTTGATCTTCAAAAAACTTTGTTTTAGAAAAACTTCATTGTGACAAAAATTATTCAAAAATACTATCAAGTATACGATAAGAATTGTTTAAAAAAACTTACTTTCAAAAAACTTCTCTTTAATATAGTAAGGAATTGCTTATGAAAGCCTCCATCTTGAAAATAATGTTCAAGAAATCCTTCAATATATAAATTGTTTCTCCAATAAAAACTTGAAATTATAGAAGACAAAAAATAAATCCCTCAAAACAACAAAAACCTTGTTCCAAACAATGAAGAAGTTGCTCCAAATAGAGAAAACGTTGCTCCAAACTTCTCTTTGGTGGCTCCACATAAGATAAAATATGAAGTTAGGGAATGAATTGTGCAAAATAAGTTTGGACAAAAGCATATTTATATTATTTCATGCCAAATGATGCGTCCCTTCGTTTCTTTCTGACCAGTGAAATTTTGTCACCACCTTTTCGGCCAAAAACATTACTTTTCGACCAAAAGTTTGAAAGTCCACTTATTTATTATGATTTCCATTATAAAACATCTTTCATCCGAAAAAATTATTTTTTCAGCCGAAATATTAGTTTGGTCGAAACCTGCAAATGGGATAGTTTGCAGAAAACTCCCAATTCTCTTTAGCTTACTTCAAATTTGGAGGTAGCGGACTCCTACAAATACAAAGAATTTAGTTTTGGAATTGATACCAACATTTTTGGAATTGAATCTACTTTCATTTGATATAATTCATATTCATTTTCATTGTTTTTAGCCAATTTTAATTAACTTTTCAAAAAACATACTGCATAATATTTTAAGGAGACATTATGATTCATTCAAATGAAAAATTCATATTTGTAAAAATACACAACAAAAAATTATGGAAAAATTATATTAATAAGATTTAGTCTATCCTCTTCAAAAGGGTATTTGTATATTTTACTTTGAAGTAAAAAGTAATAAAATTAAACATGACAGGTAAAAAAATGTGTTTAAAATATGCAACTTTTTCAGATTGGTCACCTTCAAAAAATTGTAGAAATTATAATATTCATCCTTTAGATTCAAAACTATATTCAACATAAAATTAATGCCTCTGTAGATTGTTGCAGCATATTTCATTTGTCAAAAACAAAAGTTTAATAATGGATACATTGTTGGGGAAAAACATAACTCATTATCATTCCCTTCATTTTTAAGGAACGTAGTGTCAAACAATTGCTAAGTTGGCATATCATATCTCAATAAAAAAAATTGAAAAATAGTCAATAGAAAGCTAACAAAATTCTTGACAAGTTTTTTTTTTATTGTAAAGTCAAATTATAAATAAAAAAAATACTTTTCTTTACCAGAAGTTGAAGAATTTGTGAAAATATAAAAAAAATTCTCAAAAAACAAGCAAAATAGACACCCACATTCATGATTTTACCCTTACAAAATACCAAAGAGCTCTCATGGCTGTCACTAGCCACTTCCCCAGACACCAGTGTATCTTCTATTTTAAATTCCAAAGGCCAATTATCTCACATTTTTTATTACATGGCCAAAATGTATGAATACTATAGAATGGGTTTAGATAAAAACGAAGTAAGAGACTTCAACATTTCAAAACATGACCCAATGACATTGTTTATTGACCTAAGAATTGGATTATAACCACTAGTCGTAAAGAAATTTACTTGTATGGATTGGTGCACCTTCCAAAAAAATATAGACAATTTGATGGATCTGTGGATTATGTTATTTGAAAAACCTCCCTACAATAATAGGGAGGTCCCTTTGTATTTATTTAGAGAATTATGGACAAAGTTTATTTTACATCACCATGTCAAATACTTTGACATTGGTGAATTCCAGGGGGTGGGTCATGGTTCCACAAAGATAGAGAAAATTCTAGGTGTGACCCATTTCTATGTCCTTATCCTCCTAAGCAGAGGCCTAACCCCCTTACTCAACATCCTCCCATAGAATAAAGCATCAGTCAGACCCAGACATCAATATCCACCTTTACCCATAGCTTGGTGTAGCACAACACATTTATAACATTATCCCACTAGGAGAGACCCTAAAATGATGTTGGGGGAGGGGTTGGGCCTTCAGTTACTACAACAAAGTTCAACCAAGAGAGGGCACATGGAAAGGATAGGAATTCCCATCCTGACCCTCACAATGTTTGATCTATGAGTAAGATTGTTATGGGCTGATGGAGGCCACTAGATATGATAGGTTCATGGGGGACGTTAGTATCTTGATCATCTCTATGTTCTTCATTGTTTATATTTATATATATATATATATATATAATGTTCTTTTTTATATATCTAAATATATGATGTTTACACTTTCTAAGATCGGATAACAAAACCTCGATGTCGGTAGATGCATCAATGTCAATTTCCACCACTGATGCAGCAGTAGAAGAAACCTATGTGTTTGGTGTACCACACACTTAGGTATGGTGGAATGAGAAATTCATGAATTAAATGAATCTTCCTAACAAAATGTGTCATATGTTTTTAGTCCATGTTCTATATGATTTTCGGTTGAATGTGCATGTGTTGTAGAATGAATTATAATTTGATCTTTCTTAAACAAGTAAGTTGTAACATCATGCTCTTGCGCTCATTGAGAAAACTTATTCTTTGAGGACAATGCGTGCAAGTGATCTGGGTCGTTGTACGATTGGTTGTTTTGATTATGATTATTAGATATTATGGATATGATGTTGTGTCATTTTTGGTTATATTTACATCAGCGGGTGCTATTCACTGGATTTTCCTGAGTGTGCAGGACTCTGGACATTGAGGATGCAGAGGCATCAATGAAACCCCTTGGACTCTAGATCGAGTCAGGGAGTGGACTATTAGGGTTTGAATGTTGTTGATGTGACATATGTACATATGATTAGATGTTATGATGATTGATTATTATTATTGACATGATTCATTGATGGATGCAAGATGACAATAGCTTGCCGACCAGACTCACATGTGGAGTAAAGGGGTCACGCATGACAACCAAGGACATTGAGGGAGAGGTGTGGCAGCATCCCTACCATAGCCTACTAGCACTCTCATCGTGGCTCTAACTGTAGTTTAATGATTACATAGTTTGAGAAGACCCACGATGTCATGAGGGTAGACTGTGAAAGTTGCTCACGATGATTCTAAGGGGTGCACAATAAGGCAGAGGCCCTTAGTCTCCCATAATATCACTTGGCAGAGTATTGACTCCAGGGATTTGACATCTACCAAATTCATTCAAGAGGCAAGTGGCACCCTTGGAGCACGTATTTCATCTTGAAGGGCACGTCACGCAAAGAAAATGGAAAGAGGCAAGTGGCACCCTTGGAGCACATAGTGCATCTTGAAGGGCATGTCACACAAAGAAAATAGAAAGAGGTGAGTGGCACCCTTGGATCACGTAGTGCATCCTGAAGGGCATGTCATGATTTTCACTGATAAGTTAATAAACCTAGTGCCTAGAAAACTATGCCTCCTTAGGACCTGTTTGGTCTTAAAATAAATGATGTGATAAGTAAAGTTTAATGACAAATGTTCCCTTAAGAACTGTCGCCGAGCCTAGTGAATTGAAAACCTAGGTCTGAGTAGAACCTTAGAACAAAAAAAAAAAAATTAAACTTATAACTAGATTAAAGTGGAAATTTTAATTCCCTAAGGTTCTTTTTATAAAAAATTTAATTCACTAAGGTTCTTTTTATAAAATTTCAATTCACTAAAGGTTCTTTTATAACTAATAATAGAAATTCGAACTTTAATTATTAAAGTAAAAGTTATAATGGAGGATTAGATTCATAAAAAGAGTAAATGGTTGTTTGTCTAAAATTGCTAATTCTGAACTTAGTTAAAAAAAGGGGGGGGGTGAGGAAACTAGAAGAAAAAGGGAAACTAAAAGAAAAATGCAAACTTAAAAAAAGAGGGGAATGTCTAACTTAGTAAGGAATCTAGCCTTGGAACTTTCTATTTATGAACTCAAAAAGGATTTAAGTAAGGCGTAAGTCATTTAAGAATTGTAAGGAAATAATGGGACACTGAGGAGCGATTTTAGGATGAGGGAAATATGAATATTTAATTAATTAATAAAATTGATTTTCTGGTGCAACTAAGGGATCGGGCGACATGTGTACAGGGGAGGTTTTTCCTACTTAAATAAATGAAAAAGGAATCTAATGAGGGTTTGGGAAACTAATGAATAAGAAACTCTATAAAAAGGATGGCGAAGGAGGAGTATGGATCACATCTGGTTTGCGTAATGTTACGTTGCTGAAATTTTATCTTAATTGAAGTTTCTCTTGTGGGAGTTGGGATACCCAGCTCGGGTAATGAGTGGTAGCTTGACCTTGTGAGGCAATATGGGTACTAGCATTCTATAGTATTGTGTGTGTGGCCCCTTTGTGGATTGGGGGGCTCAGGGGGAAGAAGAGTACCCCTAGCATTGGATGGGAGGTATCAGTGAGATCACATCGGTTGAAAAGCAGGAGCTAGATGTAGCACGTGCAGGACAACGACTTTAGAGCATTCACATTTGGCTATGGTACGCATGTGTATATGGTATTGAATGGTAGTAAAATAATGTTTTTGTGCCTTCAGTTAATGTACTTCTACTGTGTTAAAATTTATGTTTTATTCAGCGTAACACTATCCAAAGATTTCATTTTTATCCTTCAATAAATTGTCTTGATGAGCCCAATGTTTTATGATTAGAGAACTTAAAGTCATCCTAGCCTTATGCTCATTGTATTTGAATTGATTTCACATGGTGAACCCAAACTTTGATTGCAATGACTTCTCTTCGTTTGTTTTTTTTATTTAATACAAAGAAAAATTGTGTTTATATCTTTTGTCCCTTATCCTTTAAGTTATTAGTTTGTGCCTGAATAGTCGGCCAGGAGCCGAATCGATTGTCTTTCTCTCTGGTGTTAAAGATTTAGATTCAAATGCACTTCTTTCTTGTGCATGGATAATAAGTGAAGGATAAATATGCACCCAGCTATCTATCCCTTACTTCTCTGTGTGTTTTTATCTTATGATTAATCTCTCATCTCTACGTTCTTCTTTTATGTGTAATCCCTGCGTCCTTCCCAAAATTTTATCTCTGCGTTTTCTGGAATGATAAATCTATGCACTCGAATGATAAATATCTACGCTTGAATGATACATCTCTGCATTTTATGGAATGATAAATCTTTGCGCTCGAATGATAAATCTTTGCGCTTGAATGATACATCTTTGCGGTTGAATGGTAAAATCCCTGCGTTTTTGAATGGTAAAATCTATGTGATTTGGATGGTGAAATCTCTACATGAAATATCCAAGCACATGAATTTTTAGATATTATTCAAATTATTTTTGTTGTACAGTGTGGGAGACTTCCTTGAAAAAGTGCCTCATAAGAAAACAAGAATTCTTTGGTTGGTTGCGCAATTTAAATATTGAATGATGTCACCTTGTGTCTTGTTGACTTGTCAATTGGGTGCTTGGGTATAGTCTTCTTGTATTTTCGACAGTTAATTTGGTCTCCTAGCATGTTGGAGTTTTCTTGGGTTATTGGTCTAGATAGGTTATGTTGTTCCTTGGTTACTGTCATGCCCACCACTTTGTGACGGCATGATTCCTGATGAGGAGATCATTACATGCCCCAATTGATAGAAGTGAAGGATAACCTAGCCAGAGTCATGTTCTTCTCGATGTGGGCATTATGTTCAATGCAATTTATGTTTGTTCTTGTGCTATAAATCTTGTTTGTTCTTGTTCCTTGCTCGCCATGAAGGTTCAAGTTACCTATATCATTGATGATGGTTGCGTCTGGTTGATCTTGGTGTTGTCCCATAGCTTAGTCATTTTATTTTGTATTTGATTATCGCATGTTTCATCCAATTGCATGATGTGCAAGTATGTTGGGTCATTGTCGTTTGTTTCCTGATTTGCGTGCGTTGTGTTCATCATCAAGTTGTGTTGATTAATTGTTTTCGTTGTTTCCTTCCGGCTTAAAGAAATAAAATAAAATAAAATATTTATTTTGTATTTCTTTGCATGTAGTCATAATGATCAAGGTTGTTACATATGGTATCAGAGCAGGTTCAACCATGTGATTGTGCATAGCCACACCTTCCATGAAAGTATATACTTAAATTAATCACTTAGCAAAAATTAAAACTTAACTTGTCCATGAGTTACTCATGGTTAGAGGATGTCGTGAAGGTTCACAACATGGTGCCTGCGAAGGAGGCATGACACCTCTAGTAGCACCCGCACCAAAGGGGTCTGACCCCCAAGGAGAAGAACAAGTCTTGAGCATGAGCCAATTTTTGTGAAGGATGAGTTGGGTCTGACAAGGTGCTTCTAGGGATCTGACAGAGGCCTGGAAAAACCATATGTACTGAGATAATCCCAGGGCACCTATACCCCTGAGGGTCCACTACATGCACCGATCAATGTTGGTAGAATCCGCGGGTAACTCTAGAAGATCAGGTTCCCACGTTCATGAGTTCCATGGGAGGATATGCCACCGAGGCATGAAAGGAGAAAATAATGGTGCATCGTGCTTAGCGATTACGACCTATGGAGCGAAGGTCTGCGTAGGTGGTCTTAAACTAAAGGGGACTGCTTTTCTATGATGGAAGACACTCCCACCTCAACTAAACATGATCGTTGAGGATGTGTCATGGGAACTGTTCGAGGAACAACTCTGAGAGAGGTATATTTCTGAGGAATTCATTTAGAATCATCTCAACGAGTTCAAACCCTTGCAACAAGTCGGTCGTGCAGTGCCCGAGTACGAGGCCCATTTTATGGAGCTGCTTTGGTATGATCTGCACCTAAATACTAAGAAACTTGAGTTCAACAGGTTCATGTTTGGTCTTAATGTCAGCATTCGTGCAAAGGTTAGGATTCTAATGCCTCAAACCTTGCATGATGTTGTTTAGAAGGCCCTCATGGCAGAGGAGTATCTTATTAGAGAGGGTCAGGGTAGGACACCCGCAAGACTAGCGGGGCATGTGTCATATGGTGCACAGAAGCATCAGACACCAGCTAGACATTCACTAGGATATCATGGATTCCAAATAGGATCCACTTTCACTACACCTTGGCAACCAACACCTCAACAATGGACTCCTTACAGAGCATCAGTCGACTGTGCTCGAGACGTTAGGTACTGTCACTGACCAGACCTTTAGTATTTTGATAGATCTAGGTGCCACCGAGAGTTTTATTTCTAATGCAATGCAAAAAAAAAAAAATTAATGTAAAGTCCATCGAACAAGACGATTTTTGCTTTGTAGGAATGGCTTCGGGATCCAAACAGAAGGTTGGTGGGAATTTTACAGGTTGTAGCCTTAACCTAGGAGAGTTTGTCACTAAGGCCAACCTGTATGTCACGATCTTAGGATCTTATGACGTCATGATCGGTATGGATTGGTTGGAATCGCATGAGACGATACTTAACTGTAAGATGAAATGGTTGAGCTTGATTGATGATGATGTATAGAGATGCGGGATTGTAGGTAGGAACCAGGGAGTTTCCCTAAGGTTCATCTCTTCCTTACAACTATGGAAGAGAATGTGCAAGGGATGTAAGATCTATGTGATCCTTGTGTTAAATGAGAAGGGAGTAGAGGAAGGTATAGAACACCTTTAGGTGGTGAGAGAGTTTGCAGACATCTTCCCTGAGGAGTTACCTAGGATGTCGCCAGAGAGGGAATTAGAATTTACCATAGACCTGAAATCGGGGACTGAACCGATGGAAAGAATGCCTTGTCGGATGTCGACCTCAGAGTTACACGAGTTGAAAATGCAACTGAAGGCTTTGTTGGACCTGGGACTTATACGTCTAAGTGTGTCATTGTGGGGTGCACCTGTTATTTTCATATGAAAGAAGGATGGCTCATGGAGGCTCTGCATTGAGTACCGTCAATTGAGCAAGGCAATGATCAAGAATTAATATCTATTTCCAAGGATTGATGATATTTTTTATCAGATGAAGGGTGTGATGGTGTTTTTAGAAATTGACTTGACATCAGGGTATCGCCAATTATGGATCAAGGAGGACGAAATCCCTAAGACCACCTTTAAGACTAGGTTTGGAAATTATGAGTTTATTGTTCTACCATTTGGACTGACGAACTCCCCAGGGGTATTTATGAGTTTGATGAATGGGGTGTTTCATGAATACTTGAACAAGTTAGTCCAAGTGTTCATTGACGATATTTTGATTTACTCTCGGACGATGGAGGAGCATATCGAGAACTTGCGCATGGTACTACAGCGTCTACGAGAGAACCAATTGTATGGGAAATTGTCTAAATGCTCGTTTTATCAATCTAAGATTCACTACTTAGTGAATGCCATCTCCGACGAAGGTATCATCATGGATCCAACAAAGGTCAAGGCTATTATGGAGTGTCCTGCACTAACAAATGTCCCCAAAGTGCGTAGCTTCACGGGTTTAGTGGGATATTATCAATGGTTCGTCAAGGGTTTTTCAAAGATAGAAAATCTGATTATGGAATTGCAGAAGAAGAACAAGAAGTTTGTTTGGACCGAGAAATGCACGAAGGCATTTCGGAGGCTCAAGGAGCTGTTGACGACAACATTGATAGTAAAGTTCCCTGAAATCTACACGGACTTCGTAGTGTGCACTGACGCATCCAAGGAAGGCTTAGGCAGACTCTTGATGCAATACGATCGACCGATCGCTTACATCTCGAGAAAGTTGAGATGACATGAGGAGAACTATACAATGCATGATTTGGAGTTGTTAGCCATTGTTTATACCTTGAGAGTTTTGGAGACACTACCTTATTGGATGGAAATTCAGACTAAAAGTGGACCACTGTGGACTCCAACACATATTTACACAAAGAGACTTGAACGTGTGACAACGGCGTTGGTCGGGATTGCTTAGCGAGTATGAATTCGAGATTACTTACATAAAAGGAACAATGAACAAAGTCCATGATGCGTTGAATCGGAGACCATGCATATTTTCAGTATTGCCTCTTCAGATGAATCTACGTGAAAAGATTCTAACTTTACAGTGCGACAATGGCACAGACTCCTTCCCGAGGCATGTCCACGCTCACTAGGACCTTCTTCTTCCTGGCCCCGAAGAGTCAAATTACCCTTCAACCTCCTGTCGGAAGTTCTCAATACCCACAGAACTCTCCTTCCTGGCGACCTCCCCTTTTCTTTATCGAGAAATTGGGTTTCGCGTTATCGCAAAACTTGTGGGCACGGTTCTCGTGCTATCCAGAACCCCGAAACCTGATGGGTTTTAGTTCCAACGCTTCTCCGTTCCTATCGGGGATTTCCCTATCGGGAAATCAGCATACGTGATGTCGTGGTTCACTTGCACCACGAATCTCCGAACCCCGAACTCCGATACGCACGTGCGATCTCTCCTTGCCACGTCGCCGCACCCTTCTCCGTTCTATCAGGAGTCGCGTGATCGCGATTTCAAAGGTCGCAATTCCTTTGCACTGGAAAATCCCGAATGTCGAATCCCGATTCCTCAGGATTGCATACATGTGTCCAGTCTGAGATCCACGGCCCTGATCTCTTCGGGAAATCGCAAATCGTGATTTCATTTTTGAAAAGTCCCATGACCACGGAACCTCCGATACCCCGATGAGCTAAAATTCCGATGGTCCTTGGACTCCTCCTCTGCTCACTCAAGGTTAACCCGTATGCATCTCCTCGAGACCTAACGGTTGGCGGGATTCCGCGAGGTTCCTCTGCGAAACTTGACCGTCGTCTCCTCCTCTTCAAGGATTTCTCCCGATCTAAACCTTTTTCCTGCTCGACCCTTCCTCGAGCCACTTCCTGGGTTCTCCTCCGTTGTATCATGAAGGAACTATCCCTCCTGAGCTTGTCAACTCTGATTCCTTCAGAGAGTTTACGCACACTTCTCGTGCTCGACCTTCGACAACTCCCCAAGTGTTGAGTCTTTCAAACTCTGTGCACCTCCGGCAACAGTAGTCTCTGCCTTCTTTTGCTCAGATTAGCCACTGAGACTTCAAGTTTAGCCTGCACTTCTCCTGCACGGCTCTACCAACTCGAATCAACTTCTGGGTGAATGAGAATAAGTGTTTAACTTCTGAACCCTCATCAACGCACTCTATGCGGATGAATTCGACTACACTCTTTGCAGGAATCTCCTGGTCCAGATAGAGAAACAATTGAAACTTATTCTCTTCTCTCTCAGCCTTCAGTTAAAAACTCTGAAATCACATGCACAACGTATTCAAAGAAAATGCATGACCAGGAAGCAAACATTCATGACCACCTAAACAACATTCCCAGAGAAACAACAACACCATCCATGAAATTGAATCAAAGACTCTCTTCTATTAATTCAGAAACAACTGTACATGGGTGTTCTTCACAAATTCTCTGCTTGCTCTTATCTTCTTGCTCCTGAATGAATGATAATGATACAATGTACAAAGGAGTGTGTCTATATCCGTTTTCCCTCTTGAAAACTGAAACTGTCTAATATAGACTTAAACATCTATATACCTGCATTAAATTTATTAAATGCCTTCCTATCTACTAAGGACGAGAGCTTAAAGGCTCAAGGTCCCCTTTACAATACAAGTGCGCTTCTTTATAAATGACTTCATTAAAGAGTGGCGCAACAACTTCCAAGTATTTCAAAATGTGTGTTGGTGTCGTCCAGCTGTTTCCTCTCAATGTGTTGGCTCGCTTGATGAGTGAGCGATGCTCCTGCATCATACTCCTTGGCTTGAAAATTTTCATGGGCTCCTGTCCATGAGCTCCTGCACGGTCTGTCCATGCTTCTGTATCACTGCTTCATTTTCCCATCTGGTGTCTTCGACTGGGTTATTCTTCCATTTCACCAGGTACTCGAAATACTACTTTCGCCTGGTCTTCTTTCCCACTCGCTTGTCCAATATGCACTCCATCTGTGGATTTTCTGCTACTGGTAATTGCTTCTGCCACTGGATCATTGGTTCTTCAGTTCCAGTTTCTGCTTCTCCATCCCTGTATGGGTATAAATCTTCCACATTGAATATCGAAGATATCCCGATGCCATCTGGCAACTCAATTTCATAAGCATTCTCTCTGAATTTCTTCAGGACCTTGCATGGCCCAATTTTCTTCATTTTTAATTTGTTATATGTTCCCCTTGGGAACCTTTCCTTTCTCAAGTGTGCCAGAACAAGATCCCCAACTTTGAACTGAAGTTGTCTTCGATGTTGATCTTCTCTGCGCTTGTATTCCTGATTTGAGTCTTGCAGTCGCTGCTTCACCTTGCTGTGAAGTTCTTTCATCGCTTCAGCGAATTCCTCTACACTCACACTGCTAGTCGCAGTCTGTTCTGACTCCCTGAGTTCAGAAACTCCCCTCAGTTGTGTCCCATACACAATCTGAAATGGACTTTTTCCTGTACTCCGATTCACAGAATCGTTGTACGCGAACTCTGCTTGTGGCAATATGTTGTCCCAACTGCTATGGTGCCCTGTCACCAGGCTTCTCAACAAGTCTCCCAAGCTCCTGTTGACCACTTATGTTTGTCCATATGTCTGCGAATGGTAAGCTAAACTAAAAGCCAAATTAGTCCCTAGCTTCTTCCATAGCGTCCTCCAAAAATGACCTATGAATTTGGTATCCTTGTCCGAGACTCAATCCATGAAGTCTAACAACCTCTTTGAAAAACAAGTTTGCGATGTGGGTTGCATCGCTGGTCTTCTGACATGGAATAAAATGTGCCATCTTCGAAAACCTCTCCACCACCACAAAGATGGAATCAACCCCTCTTTGCGTCCTCGGCAATACCAGTACAAAATCCATGCTAATTGCCTCCCACGTTCTCTCGGGTATGGGCAATGGCTGATAAAAACCGGCATTCTTCTTCCGGCCCTTCGAATGTTGACAAATCCTGCATCTATCAACAAATCGTTTGACATCTTCTCGCATGCCTGGCCAAAAATATGATTCGCTCAACTTGGCGAATGTTTTGTCATGGCCAAAATGTCCTGCCAAGCCCCCACTATGTTTTTCTTTCAGCAGATTCTCCCTCATGGAGCAATTTGGAATGCATAATTGATTTCCTCTGAATAGAAATCCCTCCTAGATCATGTAATCTATCCACGGGCTCCGATCCCTGAGAACTGGATTCTCAGCTGCTTCGTACGCTTCCCCGAAATCTGCATCTCCGGCGTACATATTCTTCAGATTGTCAAAACCCAAGGTTTTGACTCGAAATTCCTGCAGCAACAAACATTTCCTGCTCAAAGTGTCAACGACTTTTTTAGCAGTTCCTGAAATGTGCTTGATCACAAAGGTGAAATTCTGCATATACTCTACCCATTTTGCATGTTTTTGGTTCAACTTATCCTGTTGACTCACAAACTGCAATGCATGATTATCGCTGTGCAATAAAAATTATTTTGGGATCAAGTAATGCCTCCACTTCTTTAATGCCTGTATGATGGCATAAAACTCTTTATCATACGTGGAGTATTTCAGCTTTGCGTCATCCAGTTTCTCGCTGAAATATGCAACTGGCCTGTCCTCTTGACTCAAGACCGCTCCTATGGCATATCCGCTCACATCACATTTCACTTGAAATGTCTTCTTGAAGTCCGGAAACACCGACACTGGTCGTTCCGTTATCTTTCGCTTCAACAGATTGAAGCTCTTCTCAGCCTCTGCTGTCCAATGAAAATTTTTATGCCGCTTCTTCACCGTGTCCATCATTGCTGCGCTAATTCCACTGAAGTTTCTAATGAATTTTCTGTAGAAACTCGCCAGTCCATGGAAACTCCTCAGCTCGAAAACATTTCTCGGTGATGGCCAATTCTTGATTACTTCCACCTTACTCGGATCCATCTTCAACTCATTTTCCGATATGACAAAACCCAAATAAATGAGCTCTGTCTTCATGAACAAGGACTTCTTCATGTTAATCAACAACTTCTCCTGTTGTAGCTTTCTCATCACAATGGATAAATGTTTCAAATGTTCAGCCTTTGTCTTATTGTAGATCAATATATCATCCAAATATACGACTGCAAATTTCCCAATGAATTCCCTCGGGACTTCATTCATTAGTCTCATGAATATGCTCGGCGCGTTTGTCAAGCCAAACGGCATGACCAGCCATTTGTACAAACCTTCATTTGTCTTGAATGTTGTCTTCCATTCATCACCTTCCCTCATGTGAATCTGGTGATATCCTCTCTTCAGATCAATCTTTGAAAAATAATTTTCCCCGCTCAAGCAATCCATCAGATCATCCATTCTCAGTAGTGGAAATCTGTACCTGATGGTAATTTTATTGATTGATCTGGAATCAGTGCACATTCTCCAACCTCCATCCTTCTTCAGACTAAGCATTGTTGGAACAGCACATGGACTCAGGCTCTCCCTGACCAGTCCTTTGTCCAATAGCTCCTGGACATGCTTCTTGACTTCCTCATTTTCCTGTGGCGTCAATCTGTACGCAGCCTTATTCGGAAAACTTGCTCCTGGTATGAGATCAATGTGATGACTCACACTCCTCATCAGTGGCAATGAACGAGGTAATTCGTCCACGATGATGTCAACGAACTCTCCCAGCAGTTCCTGAATCTCTTCTGGCAAGTCATCCACTCTTGTGCTAGTCAGGACAATTTTCGGTTTCCTGACCACAAAGAATTGTGGATCTTCCTTCTTCTCCATCTCCGTAAGAAGCTCCTTCCCACTCATGATAAGTATGGTGTTACTTACTTCCGGCTTCACCTCCTCATCCTTTTTTGGAAGCAGTCTGTGTGTCTTCCCATCCTTCTCTAAAGTATATGTGTTCATTCTCCCGTCATGAACCACATTTCGGTCATATTGCCATGGTCTACCCAATAACAAATGACATACATCCATGGGAATGACATCACACAAGATTTTATCATTATATTCCCCAATTTTAAATTCAACCAAACATTGTTTAGTTACACTCACCTGATCAGTCGTCTCCAGCTCCAACTTTTCCACCATCTCGGTTGAAACGAGATTATCGGTGCTTCCGCTGTCCACAATGACCTTGCATTTCTACCCATTGGTCTTCCATGTGGTTCTGAACAGTCTGGTCCTTTGAGATGAACTCTCCACCTCCTTCTCAGGTGTCAAAAGAAATTTATGCACTGTCAGTGATCTCCCACTTCCGGTGTCTTCATTCTCAACATCACACCTCTGTGCTTCAGCAATGTGAGCTTCTCCTTTGTCCATTTTCCTATCTGGACAATCAATGGCTTTATGTCCATCCTTCCCACATGTGAAACATGTGGTGATTCCTCCTCTACCTCTTCCCCTACCTCTGGTACGAGGAAAAGTGTTTGCGTCAGCATACCCGCCACCCTGCTCCGTATGATGTCTCCTCGACTCAGCATATTGTTGTCCTCGCTGTGAGGTTCCACCTCTTTCCACTCTACCCAGAGGTTTCTTCCATTCCTCCTTGGGCTTCTGATATTTCTCCTGGGCAACTGCCTTGCCTCTGGGATGACTTCTGCCTCCTCTCCCTCGCTGTCCTTTCTTACGGCTCAGATTCTCCTCGGCTTTCAGAGCCATCTGGTAAGCATCCTCAACCATTATGATGGTTGTCATGCTTAATTCATCCTGAATGTCATATCTCAAACCATTCAGATATTTGGCTACCTTCTCATCATCGCTCTCCCGATGACCTGCTCGGATATTGAGCTTGTAAAACTCTTCGGTGTATTCCTTCACCGTCATCAACTTCTGTCTCAGGTTCTACATTCGCCTGAACAGTGTGATCTGATAATCCCTTGGGATGAATTTTGCTTTCATCTTAGCAATCATCCGATCCCAACTTTTGATCTTTTGTTTACCTTTGGAAAGTCTATCTGCCTGTAGCTCGTCCCACCATAATGTTGCATGTCCTTTTAACTTTGTGACAACATGCCTAACCTTTTTATCCTCTTCGATATCTTCATAATCGAAGTAGGTGTCAAGAGACCTGATCCAATCCAGCAACTCTTCTGCATCCAGGCTTCCTTCATAAGTTGGAATGTCCATTTTTGTCTTCGAACTCATCCTGGCGATAGCTTTAATCAATCGCTCAGTTGATGCATCCTCCGCTGTGACCTCTTCTTCATGTCTAGCTTCCTCTTCAACTTCGGAATCACTAGGAAATCCTGCACCATCTCCGTGTCTCTGCGTTGTCTCCATCTCTTCGAGCCTTTCTCGGAGATCTCTCATCTATCGCTCCATTTCTGGATTTCCTACCATCCTGCATCTTCTTCGCGCATCCCTGTCTTCTGGACCAGGTGATTGCCTTTCTCTCCTGGGTGGCATGATAAATCTTTTCTCTCTCTCTGCTACAGAAAGCAAATATGTTCTCGCTCTTATACCACTCTGGCACAGACTCCTTCCTGAGGCACGTCCACGCTCACCAGGACCTTCTTCTTCCTGGCCCCAAAGAGTCAAATTACCCTTCAACCTTCTATCAGAAGTTCTCAATACCCACAGAACTCTCCTTCATGGCGACCTCCCCTTTGCTTTATCGGGAAATCGGGTTTCGCGTTATCGCGAAACTTGTGGGCATAGTTCTCGTGCTATCCAAAACCCAGAAACCCAATGGGTTTTAGTGCCAATGCTTCTCCGTTCCTGTCGGGGATTTCCCTATCGGGAAATCGGCATACGCGATGTCGCAGTTCACTTGCACCACGAATCTCTGAACCCCGAACTCTGATACGCACATGCGATCTCTCCTTGACACGTCATCGTGCCCTTCTCCGTTCTATCGGGAATCACATGATCGCGATTTCAAAGGTCGCAATTCCTTTTCACTGGAAAATCCCGAATGCCGAATCCCGATTCCTCAGGATTGCGGACACGTGTCCAGTGGGAGATCCACGGCCCTGATCTCTTCGGGAAATCGCAAATCGTGATTTCGTTTTTCAAAAGTCCCACGACCACGGAACCTTCGATACCCCGATGAGATGAAATTACGATGGTCCTTGGACTCCTCCTCTACTCGCTTAAGGTTAACTCATATGCATCTCCTCGAGACCTAATGGTTGGCGAGATTCCGCGAGGTTCCTCTGTGAAACCTGACCATCGACTCCTCCTCTTCAAGGATTTCTCCCGATCTAAACCTTTTTCCTACTCGACCCTTCCTCAAGCCACTTCCTGGGTTCTCCTCCGCTGTATCACGAAGGAACTATCCCTCCCGAGCTTGTCAACTCTGATTCCTTCAGATACTTTACGCACACTTCTCATGCTCGACCTTCGACAACTCCCCAAGTTTTGAGTCTTTCAGACTCTGTGCACCTTCGGCAATAGTAGTCTTTGCCTTCTTTTTCTCAGATTAGCCACTGAGACTTCAAGTTCAGCCTGCACTTCTCCTGCACGGCTCTACCAACTCGAATCAACTTCTGGGTGAATGAGAATAAGTGTTTAACTTCTGAACCCTCATCAACGCACTCTATGCGGATGAATTCGACTGTACTCTTTGCAGGAATCTCCTGGTCCAGATAGAGAAACAATTGAAACTTATTCTCTTCTCTCTCAACCTTCAGTTAAAAACTCTGAAATCACATGCACGACGTATTCAAAGCAAATGAATGACCAGGAAGAAAACATTCATGACCACCTAAACAACATTCCCAGAGAAACAACAACACCAACCATGAAATTGAATCAAAGACTCTCTTCTATTAATTCAGAAACAACTGTACATGGATGTTCTTCATAAATTCTTTGCTTGCTCTTATCTTCTTGCTCCTGAATGAATGATAATGATACAATGTACAGAGGAGGGTGTCTATATCCATTTTCCCTCTTGAAAACGGAAACTGTCTAATCTATACTTAAACATCTATCTACCTACATTAAATTTATTAAATGCCTTCCTATCTACTAAGGATGAGAGCTTAAAGGCTCAAGGTCCCCTTTACAATACAAGTGTGATTCTTTATAAATGACTTCATTAAAGAGTGGCGCAACAACTTCCAAGTATTTCAAAATGTGTGCTGGCGCCGTCCAGCTGTTTCTGCTCAATGTGTTGGCTCGCTTGATGAGTGAGCGATGCTCTTGCATCATACAATTACTGGTACAAGGAGGTCAAGGATTTTATCGGACAAAACACAATGATGGTACCAAAATTTGATGGTTTTACTGTGGACAACAACAAATTATTGAGATTTAAAAATCGAATTTACATACCGCCCAACAACGAGTTGAGGAGTTTGATCCTAAACTAGGCTCATAGAGTAGCGTACATGTCTCATCCTGGAGTCGCGAATATGAAGGCAGACCTTAAACCCTTATTCTTCTAGAAAGGAGTTAAGGAATACATAGTCAACTACATGGCAAGATGTCTAGAATGTCAGCAGGTGAAGGCTGAACATAGACATCTGGCAATATTACTACAGCCACATGCTATTCTAGAATCAAAATGGGAGGTCATTTCGATGGATTTCAATGTGGGATTTCCACTGATGGAAAGGAGACACGACTCGATTTTTGTGGTAATCGACACTCTGACAAAGAGTTCTCATTTTATTCATGTGTGTATGATGTATCGGGCACCTGACATAGCTAGAGTTTTCATCAGTGAGATTGTGAGCCTACATGGTGTGCCTAAGAGGATTATTTCATATAAAGGATCGGTGTTTACAGGACGATGTTGGACTAGTTTCCAAGAGGCCTTGGGAACCTAACTTAACTTTCATACGGCATAACACCCATAAATAGATGAGTAGACCGAGAAAACAAACCAAATATTGGAGGATATGTTGCGTATGTACATCATGGACCAACAAAAGTGTTGGGAATAATTCTTTCCACTGGTATAATTTTCATATAATGACAGTTATCAAAGCACCATTAAGATGGTGCCTTTCAAGTTTCTTTACGAGCGATTGTGTCAAATGCCTTTGAGTTGGGATTGTCTTGAGGATAGGGTCTTGGTGGGACCTGAAGAAATCCAAGAAATGGAAGACCAAATACAAACCCTAAGACAAAGGATAAAGGAAGCATATGACCGGTAGAAGATTTATGCCGATGCGCATCGTGTCGATCGTAGTTATGAAGTTGGCAATCAAGTATTCTTGCAAGTGAAACCACATAATAGTTCGATCAAGTTGGGAAAGGGTGATAAAATCTCTCCTAGGTTCATGGGATCCTAGGAGATTGTGGAAAAGAGAGGGCCCGTAGCCTATTGGCTAGCCTTTCCTGATTCTTTGAGGCGTATGCACTATGTCTTTCATGTCTCTGTTTGAGACACTATGTTAGTGATCATACACATGTTGTTGACATGAGTTCCTTGTAGGTATCGGAAAAGGGTGCTCTCACGACAGAGCTGATCTATATCCTATACCATCACATTCCATAGCTATGGCGTCAAATAGTAGATCAGGTCAAGGTCCAGTGGGACAACTATAGTCCACACTCAGCGACATGGGAGGATGAATATGATATGCATCAGCAGTTCCCATTTTCATTGATCGCTAGACCTATGATATTTTGATACCCTTTATTTTGGCACTTACATACTGTGAAACTTCAGGATGAAGTTTAAAACAAGAGGAGGTGTATGTAACATCCCTCTCTTGCATGCATTGAGAGAACTTATTTTTTGAGGACACTTGTGTGAAAGTGATCTGGGTCGTTGTACTATTGGTTGTTTTGATTATGATTATGAGACATTATGGATTTGATGTTGCATCATTCTTTTTTATATTTACATCAATAGGTGCTATTGATTGGGTTCGCTTGAGTGTGTAGGACTCTGGACATTGAGGATGCAAGGCATCGATGAAACCTTTTGGACTCTGGATTGAGTCAAGGAGTGGAATGTTATGGTTTGAATGTTTTTGATGTGACATATGTACATATGATTAGATGTTATGATGATTGATTATTATTGCTCACATGATTCATTGATGGATGCAGGTTGACGATAGCTTGTCAACCAGACTCACATGTGGAATAAAGGGGTCGCGCATGACAACTAGGGACCTTGAGGGAGAGGTGTGGTAGTAGCCCTGCCACAACCTAATAACACTCCCACCGTGGCTCAAACTGTAGGTTAATGATTACATAGTTCAAGAAGACCCATGATTCCATGAGGGTAGACTATGACACTTGCTCATGATGATTCTATGGGGCGCGCAATAAGGCATGGGCCTTGTTCCTTAGAGGCCCTTAGTCTCCCACAAGATCACCTAGCGGAGTATTGACTCCGGGGGTTTCACATCTACCAAATTTAGTCAAGAAGCGAGTAGCACCCTTGGAGCATGTAGTTCTTCTTGAAGGAAACATCGCGCAAAGAAAACAGAAAGAGGCGAGTGGCACCCTTGGAGCATGTAATTCATATTGAAGGGCACGTCGCACAAAGAAAATGGAAAGAGGCGAGTGGCACCCTTAGAGCACGTAGTGCGTCCGGAAGGGCACGTCATGATTTTCATTGATAAGTTAATAACCTAGTGCTAGAAAACTATGCCTCCTTAGGACCTGGTCGGTCTTAAAATAAATGATGTTATATGTTGGCCCTCGACCAATTTTTGAGGATCCTTGGTCATGTTTGACCTATTTTTGGGACTTCGACAGGCTATCGAAGGCAGAGCGCAAGACGACGAAAAGATCACATGATCTCAGCCCCTTTTTAGGGATTTTTGAGTTTTTGGGCTTATGTAACAGGTATGGGGATGTCGGCCCATGGGTTTACCCATGTTTAGGCCCAATTTTGTAATGTATAAATAGAAAGCTAGGTGATGTATGAAGTAGTTAGTTCGATCTATGTGATTGAAGGGTTGTAAGTTGTGCTAAGTGCTAAATGTAGTTGGTGATTGTAAGTGCTTTGTGCATGTTGTGTGAGACTTGCAAGCCTAGGTACAAGTGATTGTAAAAGGATGTGTAAGGCTCGGTACCTAGATATACTCAAGGAAGGAGGATCTCGCGGAGTGTGCACAGATCTCCTTTCCTATGCGGAGTAGGGTTTTGTGGATCTATACATGTAGAGGATTGAGAGAAGCTAATAAAGAAGAAGAAGATGTGGTGGACGTATCCCCGGGGTGGGGGTGAACCACGTACATCCTGTGTTGTGAATGATTTGTGATTTATGGTTTCTCTCTTGTTTATATGATTAAATGCTTAGTGCATTTTTAGATGATGAATGAATCTAATATGGTATCTTAGTGATGAATAATGTGAAGGCATGCTAGATTTGATCTATGTTAGTATGATTAGTGCTTGAATCTATTGAATATATGGGAATGTTGCAATGATTTATTATTAGGGTTTAACTGCTCTGTAAACTAAGACTGGATATTGATGAACTATAACTACTAAGTTCTCTGTTAAGGTGTTATAATCATGGATCTGTGTCCTAGCTCAGATTGTAGACACTGGAGTCCTGCAACCACCCCTGCCTCAACTCGGGTGAGACTTCATCTACTTCGTAGGTGTTTCTGAAAGGATAGGTAGTTAAGGTTTTGTTGGTGCATTTTTGTAGCATTGAACCTCAGGTCTTCCCTGTGCCAACAAATGGTTTAGTTTCCAGGACTGACCTAAAACTCTGATTGTTGGGAACTGAGGAAGAAAAATCTCTGTGTGAAGAACTGATCTAAAACTGTGAAATCTATGTGCGTAGATATGTCATCCTAGTGCGCAATACTATAATTGGATTGTGAAGCTTTGTGCTAAGAAGAGAAGTATGATCTGAAGAAAAGAGGTAAGATCTTGAATCTTTGTGCTCTGGTAAAGGTAAGAATATTGAAAAGTTTTAGATCTAGAAGCTTTGTGCTCTGCTGAAAGTAAGATTAGTGGAAATTTTCGTTTCAAGAGTATGGATCTAGGTATGTTTGATAAATTTTGTCCTAAGCTGAAAACTAGGGCACAACAAGAAGAGAAAAGGTTTGATATGAGTATATCTGATAGAAATAGTGAAAGATATGTTATACCTATGCATAGAAAGAATGTTTGGACTAACAAATGAATGCAGGATCCTAGAAATAATTTTTTGCAAGTTAGCTACCATGATCCTAGTGCATAGTATAGGAAAGGATAGGGATCATTTAAGAGAAAGAGAGGATTAACTCTTTGTTATAGTTGCAGAAGACTGGGACATCTTGCTAAGGAATTCCCTGGAAGAAGACCTAGTTGTCATTGTTTTAAAGTTATGGATCATGAAGTTCTGGATTGCCCTAGAATGATTGCTAAGGTTGAAAAAGGTTGAAATAATGAATATGAGACAATAAAACCCTAAGGAAGGTCAAGAAACTAATATCATGGAAGAACCCCAAATAGAATCAAAGACTGTACTATTAAAAATAAAAGAAACCCTGAATGACCACCGAAATATCAACTTATCAGAGATGTTCAAAGAAAAAGAGTGCATAAAAGAAAGAATAGGAGACTTCGACATTGACTATGTTCTAGATGAAGAAACACAGGTGAATATCATGACAGAAAGAACTTGGGAAATATTAGGGAAGCCTGTTATGATTCCTTCATTGGGAGGAATAGGATTGTTTAGAGGAAATTTGATAACCCTGCGTGGAAATATCACCCAGACATCTATGAGTTCTCATGGAACTTCGACATAGGAAGATTTTGAGGTTGTTAAATTTATTGAGAACAACACCCCATTTTCTATATTACTAGGAAGAGCTTGGATTGAAAGGAATTAGGCTAGAAGGAAATAAGAAGAATTCTTAGAGAAGAAGAAGAAAGAGTTGAATGATTTAATGACTAGAAGGATTGCACACTTGATTGAAGAATAGGAGAACAGATCGAAGATATTTAAAACCAGAAACTTGGAGGTCAAATTTGAAAGGACACATGAGGACTTGAGACACCTATCAGTATAGGAGAGTAGAGCACCTACCCTAGATAAAGAAAAAGTATTGTCCCTGAATTCTAGGAAAGAATCTCAACATCGTGAAGTTACTATGCCAAGAGGAGATAAGAATCAGAATGGAAAGATGAATACTGAGATGAATCTCACTAGAAATAATGCTAGAAAACTAAGAACAGATCAAAGATCGAAAAGTTACAGAAGGTTCCATAGGAAACTTCGCAGAAGAAAAATTTGCAAAACTGGAACTTCGTCGGAATATCATAACAGCGCCACATCGTACTTCTCCATGGTGAAGCAATAAAGTCATTGGAAATAGTATAACTATTAGATTGATGCCCCAAATGGTTAGAATGACATTTATGGTCATAAATATCACCATCATACCATTGGGATCACATCGTAACGGACATAACTGAATTAATGAAGGATTCTCGCCCATTGGAGAGATCCATTGCCCAGTTATCTACTTATTCCATTGAGCCTTGCACCAAGAACACTTTTTCCAACCATGATTATCTGAGCCTGAGGATTAGTTGATTTCGCACAGTGATCATCGAGCTATCACCATCCATCACGTTGCATTGAGTAGTTACTCTTCAAACCCGATATATTCAACCATGAGCATGTATGTCCGAACAACTTAGCGCAGACGAAGAGTCTATGAAGGAGTTACTCATCAACCTTATGACTGAAAGATTAATATCTAAAAGGGTAATAACTGCGTTCTTATTTTATGCATAATCCCTGCATCTTTCCCAAAATTTTATCTCTGCATTTTCTTGAATGATAAATCTCTGTGCTCGAATGATAAATATATGTGTTTTCTGAAATGATAAATCTCTGCACTCGAATGATAAATCTTTTCATTTTCTTGAATGATAAATCTTTGTGCTTGAATGATACATATCTACAGTTGAATGGAAAAATCCTTGCATTTTTTAATGGTAAAATCTTTGCATTTTGAATGGTGAAATATCTACGTTTGAATGGTAAAATCCCTGCATTTTTGAAAGGTAAAATCCTTGTGTTTTGAATGGTAAAATATCTGTGTTTGAATGGTGAAATATTTTCATTTTTAATGGTAAACTCTCTTTGTGTTCTTATGATTAATCTCAGCATCTCCGTGCCCAATGAATAACAAATTCTCTCTGATTTAAATTTTTTCATTTCCAACTTCCTTTATGTTTATGGGCATATTTCACAAGATTCACACCATGACTTTCTAGGCATATTACATAGCATTCACACCATGATTTTCTTGGCATATTACATAGCTTTCACACCACGATTTTCTTGCATATTACACAGGATTCACACCATGAATTTATGGGCATATTACACAACATTCACACCATGATTTTCTTGGCATATTACACAACTTTCACACCACAATTTTCTTCACATATTACACAAGATTTACACCATGATTTTCTTGGCATATTACATAGATTTCACACCACAATTTTTTGGGCGATTTACCCTGTATTTACCCAATGATATCAAAATATTTATCAATAGTTTTATCAATAGATGTATCAATAGATTGGTTAATGGACAACAACATTGATTGTTGACAACGAATATGATCAACAATGTTTTTATATGTGAATGACAACAGTTTTATATGTTAATGACAACGTTTTTATATGTGAATGGTAGCGTTGTAATATGTGAATGACTGCATTGTAATTTTTTCTATGTATGACAATGATTTTTAATAATAATGAATGACATACATCGATCTTGTATATATTTGGACAATGATTTTATTTCTGGACAACTATTTTAAACTAACAGATAAGATGATGTCGAAGTTATTTTGCTAATCCAAAAGAAAACCCCTTGTATTCATGTTCTTAACATATTAAATTACATGTTTATGATGGTAGACATTATTTAGCTTAACTAAATGTAAGTACTAATTCCTTATACCACTATGATTAAGCTAGCTTTCAAATAACATTCTATTATATAGAGAATTAAAATAGAATATCCAAGCACATGAATTTTTAGATATTATTCAAATTATTTGTGTTGGACAGTGTGGGAGACTTCCTTGAAAAAGTGCCTCATAAGAAAACAAGAATTCTTCGGTTGGTTGCACAATTTAAATATTGAATGATGTCACCTTGCGTCGTGTTGACTTGTCAATTAGGTGCTTGGGTATAGTCTTCTTGTATTTTCGACAGTTAATTTGGTCTCCTAGCATGTTGGAGTTTTCTTGGGTTATTGTTCTAGATACGTTATGTTGCGCCTTGGTTACTCTCATGCCCACAGCCTTGTGGCAGCTTGATTCCTTATGTGGGGATCATTGCGCACCCCGATTGATAGAAGAGAAGGATAACCTATCCAGAGTCATGTGCTTCTTGATGTGGACGTTATGTTCGTTGTAATTTATGTTGGTTCTTGTGCTATAACTCTTGTTTGTGCTTGTTCCTCGCTCGCCATGAAGGTTCAAGTTACCTGTGTCATTGATGTTGGTTGTGTCTCGTTGATCTTGATGTTGTCCCATAGCTTAGTCGTTTTATTGTCTATTTGATTATCGCATGTTTTGTCAAGTTGCATGATGTGTCAATATGTTGGGTTGTTGTTTTCTATTACTTCATTTGTGTGTGTTGTGTTCATCGTCAAGTTGTGTTGATTAAATGTTGTCGTTGTTGCCTTCCAGATTAAAAATAAAAATAAAAATAAAAATAAAAGATTTCTTTTGCATTGTGTTGCATGTAGTCGTAATGATTGGGGTTGTTACATAAGCACTTCCACTTTGTTGCAATAATTATATTGTTGGTTATTATTGTGGACTTTATTTAATGTTGTGAGAATTCTTTTTGAGAGTTGATTTGAAGGTTCAATCTCTAGAATTACTTATTGTGTGTTCTTGTAAGTGCACTTGTAGTGACTGTCCAATTTCACCAATATAGACTTTGTCATAGAATTTTATAGATTTTTCCATGAGAAAGTTAGGTGGAGGCATCTTTATACCTTGTAGGTTTTTATATTAATATGTTCCCAATTTTTAACTTTTTCCATATCATAATAGAAAGTTTCTCAATGTGGGTCTATGAACAAAAGATCAACGGAAAGATAAGAAAATCTCAAATGGATATCTAATTTCAATGCTCTAACTAAGTGCATTTAGTACATGATGACAAAGGTTTTCTTTTTTCCTCTATTTTTATTGTTAGTTGATCATATATAAAATTTGGATGCAATATGTATGATTAATATTCTTTACATTAACCAGTATTGATTTTTTATGTTGTAGATTGTTAGGTGAATTTCTATTACCATCATCAAATGTTTTATGTCGTACATACCAAGATTTACATGCCATTATGAAAGATATTGTAATGGAGTATCAATCTAGTCATGCATGTCTTGATGATCATATTCTATATTATGGATAACATGCGTCAAAACAAGAATGCCTGAAATGTCAAATTAGTAGATATCAAATCGATCGAGTAACAAAAAAGGTGCCTCGCAAGGTTCTTCATTATATTCCCATAATTCTATGTTTGTGGCGATTATTTAGGTGCAAAAGTATAGAACAGTTTATGGATTACCATGCAAAGAACAAAAGTAAAGATGGTGTTATTTGAATGCCTACAGATGAA
>ML779820.1:447234-464333 GCA_009831015.1 Picea engelmannii
CATTCTTTTCTTCTCAAGTAGTTTGTAATAATTACTCTTTAATTAGTTTGTCAAGGACATATATGTATAAAACAAGACATACACCTTTGAAAAGGGGATGAATAGATGAAGAAATTTTGAGACTTCTAGGGAGGAATCTGATTAAACTTATATCTGCTATGTAGGTTTTAGTTTGATAATATATACATGTTTTCTTGGTTTTTATAAGTTTATTGTTGTTGTAACTAGATTCACGCCATGTTCTATAGGAACTAGGACTACTCTAATAGGTCGGGTATTGTGTGTCTATATATTATCATTTTCCTTTACTATTTGTTTTAGGAGTTTCTATAGATCAATTGTTTTCTTTCTCTTACAATGTTTAACACATTTCTTTTTCAATTAGGTAGATCATTAACTTATGATTCGTATAGGCTTTTTCTTATTTTAAATTTTTTTCTCCATAGATTATGAGTTCACATATGAATTATATTTTAATCATATATGTATGTTCTTTCTATAGAATGATCATAGAAAGAATAGAATTTGCAGCTTAAGTTAAAAGTAATTACTTAATTAAGAATATGATGTTCTTCATCAATAAAACCATAGTACAAAATCAGTGGTAAAGTGATATCTAAATCTTGCATATACAATACAAGGCATCTCATAATATATTAGAACCTCAGGTTGATAATTCAATGTACAATAAATTTAACTTCCCTTGTTGTAATTAAGTAAGGTAATTAAATGGAATGTCACGAGGTATGAGACACATTATGAAGGAAGCTAGAAAATAATATTCACTATGAGAATCCTTCCTTAATACCTAAAGAAGAGTGGGTAGATTTAAGAGCCAATGCAAAGGGGAAAATGGCTCAAGAAATCAACGAAAATACCAAAAACTACTAGGTATTAATTCAATCCCCCCCTAAAAGTTATTGATTGTGATAGAATTATTATAAATGAAGATATGAATATTTTAACAGGTTGAAGGACAATAAAAGGCCAGCAAGGCAAGAATTGATAAATGTAGTCACCACCACCTTCATGCCAGAGGG
Source organism: Picea engelmannii (assembly GCA_009831015.1). Lineage (NCBI taxonomy): Eukaryota > Viridiplantae > Streptophyta > Pinopsida > Pinales > Pinaceae > Picea > Picea engelmannii. Next base: position 448,275 of record ML779820.1, read on the forward strand.
TGCATCAACGTTAAAACATGACATCTAAGTCAACATGAAATGAATTCATTTATGCATCAATGTTAAAACTTGACATCTAAGTCATTGATTCTGGACTTGTTAACATTTTCCATACATATTTGTTATCGTAAGGTTAAAATGAAGAAGGCACAGAAAATATTATAAGATATATTACCAATTTGAGCCTTGTTAACATTTACCATATATATTTGTTATCATAAGGTCAACATGAAGAAGACATGGATGGTGTTGCAAAGAGATATTCCATCAATGACACTAATTATGATGGAAAGAGTGGTCATGGAGGCGAGGGTGGGGATGGTGAGGAGGTCATCAGCCATGGTCATGAGGTTGATGAAAGTTATGAATTTTTTATGTTGATTCTTTTATCTTGAGCTATATTAAAATGTTCCATAATTGTTTTTAATGTTGAATTGATACTAACATATTAAATTATAAGTTTCAATTCTCAATATTATTTTCTGCTCGGAAATGGTGTTGATGGATAGAACAATTTTTTAACATTTAGTCTAAGTCATCAATTGAATGACCAAGAAAATGTAGAAGAATATTTTTCTCAACCTTTCTTGAGTTCTTACTAGTATGTACAAAAAAAAAAAACAAGCTACTAAGAGGATGCTAAAATAGACATCCATTATGTGACATTTTATTATGATATTGCATGACATATTTTTCACTATGATATTATGTGACATATTTTATACTTGTGATACATTTTTTAATATGATATTATCTAACACATTTTGTGCTTACAATCTCAAATTTTATGTATGTTTCTTCAACTAATTGTTATAGTTTGTATTGTATCCAAGGTTTGGTTGAATCACTCTCATTGTATCATTTTATATTTACATGTGGATGTAAGGATTATCATTCTTTGTTATTGGTTATAACCCTAATGCAAGGTAAAATGTTTCAAATTTTTACACATGAAATCATTCAATCTAGTATATAAGCCTTATCATTATAAATTTTGGTGTTTGATTATTATCTGGATATGATATTTATTGCATATGTAATTGGATGGCCCATGTTTCATTTCAGTGGTAGAAGAAATCAATGGTTAATAGAGTTTTTGACTTTGAAATATCAAACTTTGTTTAAATTGTAAGATCAAATGGTGAAGGAACATTTCAAGGGACAATGTAATATATGGTTAATGGATGTTTCTCACTCTGAAATATCCTATAGTTTTCATTGGATTTAATCTAACGATGGATATCCATTTCGAAGAAAAATGTGCCCATTCTATATTAAAGTCTTTCTTCTTTGAAATATCTAATAATAAATATACAATATGATCTAATGACCCATATTCATTTCAGAGGAATAAGTGCTTGATGGATACCAAGGGAACTATCCCCTGAAATATACCACGAGACGACACATGCACACAAAATGTTTTTAGAGAAATGAAAAAATGGTTTCAAAATTGCTTTATGGGTTCCAAACCTCTATGAAATAATGTTGGTTTTATGTTATGGGGAAACCTCTACATGAATTTTTGCATTTATTTCCCATCATTTATTTCATTAATGTTGCATGCATTCAAGGTAATTTCTAATAAATTGCAATAATTTCCATATGATGTAGGTAAAAGGTGGCATCATATGGGAAATTGGCATTAGAAAGGGTTATTTTAATTATTGGCTTCACCATTTTAATATGGAGTTCTTAATCAAGTCACTAGCTTGGAAAGGGACAATTTTGAGTGTGTTGCAACTTTTGTTTAAATGGGTAAGTTTCCCAACCATTACTTCATGTTATCTATAAGATTGGACCAAAATTTTGGTAGAATATGGCTCCAAATGAATGGTTTGGATATTTAAGTTTTAAAAAAAAAAATGAAGAGGGTAATCCTTTTCCAGTGGTCGAATGGAATTCTCTTGTGATATAAACCGAGTCGAGATGAGGCTTTAGTGACTTCACCAATATATTTCTATTTTATGCTCATGCCATTTTTCAAGGATAATCACCCCCATGGATGCCCAATGGATTTTGTAGCATCCTCCAATTGAGTCCACAAACTAGAGTTGATGATTGGTACTTCTATTGGGATTGTATAGCCATCCAAGTGTGTGGCTGTGAATTTGAACCTTACCTATTACCAACAAATATCCCATCAAAGGTTTTTGTTTTGGAGTATCTTAGACAAAGGATATCCTCTAATCATCTCCATTTTATTTCAAAAAATCAAAAGTCATCCTCTATTTTTCCTCCTCAAGTATTCTCATTTGTTGTTAAGAGTAGGTCCACGCTTGATACTCGGAATAAAATGATCTCTTCCTTTGGTTTAAAGCTAGGAAATATTTGGAAATATGATCCTTATCACATTGTATCAAAGGAATGTGTTTCTTTAAATTCCTTTTCTTACATTCATCATGTTGATCCTAAAATTGAAATGATGGATAATAAAGACATCTAGGAAGAAGTGCAATACCTGGAAAGAATGCAATTGGAAAATGTTATAACCCTAAATTGCACCACACATGATTACCTGGAATCAAGCCAACTCATATCCCTTCCTTGCCAAAGCCATGCTGAATAAACTCTTAAAAATCCTCTTAAAACAAGTGACACATGCCCTAAACCACTACTACACGCGTTGGAACGCTAGCAGGCCTACTACTGCACGCATTGGAACGTTGGCTGGCCTACTACAGCCTGCGTTTACCTAACAAAGCACAAAAATAGGAAAGTTGTCGACAGGACAAAAAGCTATGGGTCAGTTAACTGGAACTCTCGGCCATGCATGGCCGAGAGTTCGTCCAAAACCCTAGCTCCTTCTAGCCTATAAAAGAAGGGGTAGGGGTACTAGTTGGAGGAGGAAAATTATAGCAAAGAAACTCTGCCCAATTGTCGAATATGTTTGTCCCAACCCTTTAGCCTTTCCTCAAGCCTAAGGAGAATTCAAGCAATGCAGTTGGAGGAAAAAGAAGAGGAGGAGACCAGGATCAAGATCAAGGAGCGGTGGCCGATCTCTATTATTATTGTAAGTTGATTCATCTTGAGATTAATAAAAGAATATGTTTCCTATCCCAATGCATGACTTATATATGATTTATTCGATTTATGCTTAATCTCTAACCCTCAAGTAGAAAAATAGCATGCATGCGTAGTGTTTTGTCTTGATTGCAGGATTGTCTTTGGAAGGAGAAGTGCAAGAAAGCGGACAAAGCACAACGGAGGATCTACACCAAACATCAGTAAAAAGGTTAGTAGGTTCTTTCCATGTTTGCATGTGAAAAAGGGGTTTGAGTTTTGGGGTGATAGGTTAAAAGTGATTTCTTTAGGGTCATGATCTGCATGCAAGTTTAGCCCTAGCTTGCTAGTCCGTAGGGTATTATTTCCCAACAACAGAATTGGCGACTCGACTGGGGATAGATACTCTTAGGGTTTTCGGATTTGGTAGAGGTTTTTGGGTAGTTTAAAGGATCATATTCTCTATTTCTTTGTTTGTTTGTTTTCTGTTAGGTCAGAGCTAGCAGGGAACCTGGTTCTTTATACCATTTTTTCCTTGACTGTGCTTGACATTTATTATCGGGACACACAGAGGTACACGCGACCTGCAGAAGGCCTTCACGCGTGTAACCCACGCCCTAACCTTATACAGCCCACGTTTGAACGTCTGCTCTAGTGGTTTCAGTAGCGTGTAGGGCTCAGAGAGCTTAAGAGGAAGTCTCCTCTTCCCTGTTAGAATTTTACATTCTCAGGGGGCTTTCTGGATCCTGTCTGGGTCTTGCTGGTTTACAATCTTGTCTCAATCTGTTTTGTGGCGTTTGTTATTTTTGCAATTATTTTTCTTTTCTGTTAAGAAGAAGCATCCAAAACTTTAAGAGACCTTGGTTGTCAATACCAGAGGCCTTTTCAGGTCTGGTCTGCCTTTGTTTTGTTTTGTCTTGGCATTTATACAGACCCGCGGCCTGTGAAAGTTTTGCCCGTGGGTACCCGCGCGCTGTTATAGCTCAACACACGTTTGCACGCGTATTGTTTCAATGACAGACGCGGGCTTGACTGGTTTCTTTTCAGCCTGGGTGGGGCAGTCATCCCCTCCTGTGGTGAGAAGTGTTCCTCTCAGGGGTTTGAGTCTAGGGATGCATAGTCAGTAGGTTAGGGCCTCTCATCCTTAGCTTGTTTTTTTCTTAGTTGATTGTTGATTAAAAAGAAAAAGAAAAAAAAATAAAGATTTTGTTTTATGGTTTTTAGACAAGCGTAAGAGTCGGTGCTTTCTTGATTTCCATTGTGCATCTTTGCTCTGGTTCTTTGTGATCTGCGCTTTAAGCCATAATTTTATTTTGTTTTCTTGGTTTTGTGCTTGTCGGCATTTTTCCTTTGTTGCTTCATTTAGCACTTAAATAAATAAAAAATGTATTTGCCTCTTTGTTTGAAGATTGTGTTGCTGCATCAATAGCTAGGAAGAAGTCTTTTTTCATAAAAAAAATTAGTGCATTTAGGAGCATAAGTAGCTCGCAGATTGAGCGAATTTCCTTTATGATTGCTGCATGAAATCTTAGAAAAGTCAAAAAGAAAAGAAGTATTTCTTAGTGAAAATTTGTTGGTTTTTACATTTTCTAAAAGTTTTTGTTTCCAAGCATTTCTTATTCATTTTGCTTTGAGTCTTTACACACCATCAGTTTCACTTTCATACCTCGTGACGTAAAAAATCCCATAAAAGCAATGCTAATTTAAAATCTATTAGACTCTTTCATTTGTAGGGTGCATACACTAGCTCAGGACTAGGGCCTTGGAATAGGTTGGAGAGTAAATTCTCCAAGGCCACTCAAACCAAACATTGGAGTCTGTCATAGGGAGTGTAGAAGTCCAGTTACGTGAAAGTTATCCGAGACCCCCCTCTAACACAGGAGCTAAACATGAGGTCGCGTAAGGAAAGGTAGCGGAGATAACCCCTCCAAAGCTGGACCAAGCGTAGTGGAGAACACATATCGAGGATTTGTTAAGGGGTTACGTCGTTTGCATTTGCCACGGTGCTTCGTGGGTCTCAAATCCGTTCGAGGTCCTCAGTTGTCTTCCGGACCATTTTCTCTCGATACCCTTGATAGGTTTCAGGCTTGATACCCTGCTCATTGTGGTCTACCCAACTATCGACTGTACCCGCTTGGTGACTGTTCGCATGCTGGAAAACTAGTTGCCAATCTTTTTAGGGACATACACAGGTGACTGTGGGGGTATACCGCGGTACCTAGGACAGACATCTGGCCACGCTTTGTAGAGTATACCTGGAGGGTGCTTCCATTTTCGAGTTTCACTTGCACCGGTAAGTTGCTCTAGTGTTGGTTGTTGTAACTGTTCTTCCAACTAGTTTAGTGTTTGCTTGATTTATCTCTTAGGGGCTTCTTTTTTAGTGTGTGTTACTATTTGATCATGTAGAATACCTTAGCGTTTCATGGATATTCTCACACCGTGGAGGATTCAGGGCTCTGTCGGTCACGAAGGCTTCTGGGCCTGCCACCGGTTATACTGGAGCCACCCCCGCCACCATTGAGGCGGAGGCTAGACCAACAAGGGTCTTTCGAAGAAACCGGGTTTCAAACCATTGAGCCCGAACAACTCCCGGAGGAATCAATCGCCAATATTGGTTCGGTTGAAACCCAAACCACTGATACCTGGCCGCAAGTTACTGTGCCAATTCAATTTTACGAAAGCCTGTCAGTGCCTCACACAGCTATGGAAACAAACGTTGTTACTTCCTCTGGGAATTCTTCCATTCCCATCACCATTGCTACCACAGGAGAAGCATCTCCTAACTTGCCATCGTCGGTCCGAGCCACTACGGTCTCGACCGCAACTACGTCGCACAGTGGCTCGTTCCCATATATTGCAGCGGCCACACCTCCCTTCACACCTAGTGCGACAGGCCCTCCGTTCTCATACGGTATGCCTAGTTCGGGCACCAGTCCTGCACTCACTTACTCCACTTTACAGACTTTGGGTTTGGGGGCAGGGAGCTCTAACACTCCTCTGCAAGGTCAACTTGGGGGCATTCCTGTCCCTTTCAATGCTTTTCCTTACGCTGGAGGTCATATCTCTCCTTCGTCCCCTTCGCTTGGTGGTCTGCATCAACAGTCTATCGGGCAACCTACACACACGAGTTCATTTGGAGCCGGGAGTCAAGGAACACCTACGCAAACTCTGCCGGTAGGTTCGTCACCGTTTGTTTGGAACGAGACGTTTGGTAATAACACTTTCGCATCCACTGCTTTCCCATCTGGGGGCACACCCATTTTTGGACAGTCTACTCCGGCACAGGGTACTATTCCTGCGCCGGGGGCACATATACCAGGACCTTGGAACTTAGGACAAGGATCCGTTCCTTCCTCTGGAATGTCGTTCTGGGGTAATTCTTTCCACAGTCAATGGAACCTTGGACAGACTTCTATGCCTCTCCCATCAGGACCAGCATGGGGTAATCCTTCCCAAAGTCCGTCAAACACGATGAATTCCCAACATCCTATGTTCTTTATGGGGAATCAGCCAATGATGTCTCCACAGATGTAAAACCCTTACGCTGGTCAGGGCCATGGTTTCTACCAGAATCTAGGCCAGCAGCCAAACTTTTCCTGGCAACCTGGTGCTAGTCAAACTCCAGGACCCTTTTTCCCTGGCTATCAGCAGCAACCCAAACTACCATTCCTGGCGACATTACACTTGCCAGATTTGACAAGGTTGTTAAATGATCCTATCTGTCACGATCCGCGTTGGCCTCCTATGCCAACGAAGTTGCCTTTAGACATTCCAAAGTTTGAGGCCAAGCCTAACGAAGATCTAGGTGATCACGTGACTACTTTCCACCTTTGGTGTTCATCTAACTCACTGAAAGATGACTCTGCCCAGTTGCGATTGTTTCAACGCACTCTTATTGGGAGTGCCGCGAAATGGTACATCGAGTTTGATCGCTCACGATATTCTTCTTTTTGCGAACTGGCTATGGCCTTCTTTAACCATTTCCAGTTACCTGTGAGATACGACACGTGCACAGAGTTGCTTGCTAATTTCGAACAGATGACAGCGGACCATATCTCTGACCATATTCGAGAGTGGCGAGGCCGAAAGAGTCTAATCAAAGTGCCAGTTCCACTAACATTCCTGCTTGAGTGGTTCCTTAAGTCTTTAGTCCCTCAATTATCCAAAGACGTCGCAACTTCTGGGGTTTTCTCCGAGGAAGATGTCATCATGAGGACTCAACAGTTTGAGCTTATCTATTCTCAGTCTGGTTTATTATATAACATCCTGCCGGATGCACCACGATCAATTCTGGATAAAACTAGACAGTGAGTCGGACCACATGCCGATGGTATTGTTGTTTCAGCCCAAACCAAGCCAGCTGAGCAATTGACAAAGAAATTGCAACAGTTATCCATACAACACTCAATGGCCAGCCAGACTACTACTTTGGCTCCTCCTCCTACCCAAACGTCAGAAGTACACTCCGTGTAGACGACTAACCCAAAGTCCAACCAGTAGCCTGAAGGGAAGAAAAAACAATGAAAGAAGGGTAAGGGGGAGAAAAACCCCACTGACAATGCTGGCAAGGGCACCACAGAAAAGCGGAAGGCGAGGTATCCGTGCAACTTGTGTGCGGAAGACCACCCGACCCATCTATGTCCTCGACTTGCAGAGGCCCAGAAGTTTGTCACACAGCAACAGCAAGTCGTGTTGACTAATCCCTTTCAGCATGGGAAAAATTTAACTCAAGCCTCTACAAGTGTCGAAGGGGGCAGCCAAGAAACCTACCCTCCTCCAAACAACTCCTCATCCGCGAATGTATATATGGTTAGGGGTGATGCTTTAATAACGACTAGAGCGCACGACTATAGTAAACCAAGCGCCTCTGAGAAGGGCAAAGAAGCTGAAATCCCATCTCTTCCTCTACAGATTGAGAATACATTGGGAGAAACGATGACATGCATTCCAAAGGGTGCATTTAAGAAAGCTTCTCACAATCCAAATGCAAGGGCCGCCCAAAATTACTCTGTGGTGGAAGATCTATCCCAAACCCCTTGTGTTATGTCCGCTTTGGAGGTCCTCCAAAGTTGCCCTGCTCAGAGGAAATCCTTGTTGACTGCTTTAGGCTCTACTGAGACTTGTAACCTGGGTACCATCAGGTTAGATACGACTGACTTGAAACCTCATCTGCTTTACCACGTCGCGTTTCAGATAGTAGTGGCTCATCCCATGAAAACTTTTCCATGGAATATCTTCTGCATGGTGGTCGACGAGGGCGCTTCGACTTGCGTTATGTCATTAGCATGCTAGAAAGCCATTGATTAGCCTGAGTTGTCTCCATCACCTACTCTCCTTACTGCGTTCGACGGTCGTTCATTCCGACCACATGGCATCATTCCTTCTTTCCCTGTGCAGTTAGGAGGGAATACCGTGTGCGTCGAAGTAGAGGTAGTCAATGCCCCCCTCGACTACAATCTCTTGTTAGGTCGTAGTTGGACTTATGCTATGAAAGCGGTGGTTTCTACAGTTTTCCGAGTCTTGTTGTTTCCACACGAGGGTCGAATAGTGACCATCGATCAATTGTCCTTCTCTAGACCTGACCCATCTTTGGGGGCATCCACGGTTCCCATGATTGATAATCCTCAAGCCGGTGTCGTCAACGTAGGATTTGGCTTGTGCCCATCTTTGATGGGTACTTTCGATTACCCACCTCCTCATGGCGATGTCAAGTTTATATCGACTCACCACAAGGATGAGATTTTTCACCTCTCGTCGTTCCGCACGACTTACTTTTAGGATCTGTGGATTCTTCCTTCCCCATCAGCCACGATGGATGCAACGGGGCACGCTGGCATGTCCACGCCCTTGTCGGCCGCTGAAGTAGCGTACTCTTTGGTCCAACAAGCTTCAACTACTCCTGATCCGACTCCCGCACAAGAGTTAGATCCACCTCTTGAGCCTATCTGGGCTCAGGGTTCTCTCGCCAATACCGATTCATTGGACTTAGTCTTGCCTTCTGACGAAGCTGTAATCAAAGCAATGATGAGTTCAGACAAACCTTGGGAAGATCTTCATCACAGATCATATTTCCTCCCGGAGTTACACTGAATCGAGGCAGGAGAATTCACTATCACCATGACAGGAGATCAGCCGTGTCCTATTAACCTCTTAGCTACACAGGAAATTTATGCTGAGGGCAATATGGCGACTATCGCTGAAAATATACCTATTAACATCTCCCGAAACCCTGGCATCGTGGAGAATGTCTTCGTTGGAGCGGATTGCTCCCCCGAAGAGATTCAAATTTATACGGATCTTTTCAAAGAATTCTGCAATGTTTTTGCTTGGTCTTATGGGGAAATGCCAGGCATCGACCCACAAAGAGTCTATCATGAGCTAACTTTGTTGTTTTTCAAGCTCACTTTGAGATCCGAAAGCAACATCTGGCGAGACTGCATTTATGCTTTTCGATCTTGTCCGGATTAACTAAGAAAAGTAACCATTATGGATTCTCCTTTAAGCCCTTTTCAGACTCCTTAAAGATGAAAAGATTTCCGAGTGACCTTATTTCTTCACACTTGTTAAACTAGTCCAGAAGAACGTTCCTTAAACGGGTCTCCTTTTAAGCCCTTTTCAGACCCTCTAAACATGAAAAGATTTCCGAGCGATCTTGTGATCTTTCACGCTCGTTAAACTGAAATTTGAAGTCACGTTTGTCCAGCGGTAGTTTACCCCTTTTTCGGTCCGGATGGTCAACTGTACGAATAAAGGAATACTCTATCGAATTCCAATTCTTTAGAAGAGTATCCTCAAGTAAGATTTTATTCCTTTTTCGGGCCTGAGGGACTAAATCTACGAAAAAGAAACCCCCCCGGAGTCCATCGTTAAGCTCTTTTCAGACTCCCTAAAATTGAAAAGATCACCGAGTGACCTTATTCTTTCACACTCATTAAAATGGTCCAGCAGAACATTCCTGACGGAGTCCATAGTTAAGATTTTTTCAGACTCCTTAAAATTGAAAAAATAGCCGAGTGATCTTGTCCTTGTCACACTCGTTAAAATGGTTTTGAATTGACGTCTAATCGGTGCTAGTTTACCCCTTTTTTGAACCGACTAGACTATTGTCGAAAAAGGTACCGCAATGGAGTTTCCTTTTATGCTTTTTCAGACTCTCTAAATATGAAAAATCACCGAGCTTCCCTTCTTTGGGCTCGTTAAACTTACATCGAAGGACGTTACCATTGTGTGTTCTATCAACCGCATTTGCATACCTTACCCATCAGCCTAGTAATAGTTTGCTTCTGCGTTTTAACACCTTTGGCCACTAGAGGATTTTTCCGAGTCTCATTCCCCAGAACATCAGTCTTGTCTTTATGCCTTGAACTTGTATGTTTTTTGTACTCGTTCCTCCATTGTAACGTAATATTCCTTTATTCTTTTTCAAAAACTATCAAAAAGAACAAAAAAATCAAATATACCCCAAAAAGAGGATGGGAAAAGTATTTTCTTTATTGGCAGCATCATGAGTCGCCCTTGGATAAAGCACATCTGTCTGTTTGATTCATCAGACTTTGGGATGTAGTACGACCTTAAGAAGCTTTTCTCGCTATATTGAGTTGTGTCCTCCACCGTTTGGTTACTCTTCCAAACATATGGAGAGTTTGTGTTGCCTCCTGCTTCGTAGACTTGTGATTAACAGATATGTTGCCTGAGTCTTATCACTTGTCGTGCTATTGTCCAAGGGAAGTTTGTCAATGAGCCTGAGTCGGCCCCTCTGCAATATGTCTCTTGTTCGTATACCCGGCCATCCTGAACGTCCAATCAAGTCTTTGTTCAAAATCACTGAAGCCTTCAGTCCGATCATCAAGATTATCAAGTCCATAACCGACGAGCGTCGAAGACCTCTGGGTAGTGCAGTCGTACACTCATATTACACTCCTACCCGAGTTTTAGAAGATTTTTAAGTTGTTGCTTGAGCTCTGAAGTACAGCCATCAGGCCGAATCATCTTCTGGGAGATGGATACTTTATATGTCTATCTTTTTGATTTCAAGATGTAGCTCTGCTGTGTATTGTTCGTGGCTACTCTTCATAGTTGTTTGACATGGATCTACAATGTATTTGATTGGTAGCCATGGTTCTATTTTATCCCGAGCATGGGTATGCCCGCCTCGGTGAGACATTTGATATTTTTTGCAGACGACACCTCCAGATTCCTGATTCCTGGGCTCACTCATTCAGCATATCAGTACAGATTGGTAAAGATTGGTAATGTATTCCGGCCATCAGATGCTCTTCTGACCTCACACATTAGGGGTCATCTTTTATAACCCTAAATTGCACCACACATGATTACCTGGCACCAGGCCAACTCATATCCCTTCCTTGCCAAAGCCATGCTGAATAAACTCTTAAAAACCCTCTTAAAACAAGTGACACGCGCCCTAAACCACTACTGCACGCGTTGGAACGTTGGTAGGCCTACTACTGCACGTGTTGGAACGTTGGTAGGCCTACTACTGCACGTGTTGGAACGTTGGTTGGCCTACTACAGCCCGCGTTTACCTAACAAATCACAAAAATATGAAAGTTGCCGATGGGACAAAAATCTATGGGTCAGTTAACTAGAAATCCCAGCCATGCATGGCCGAGAGTTCGTCCAAAACCCTAGCTCCTTCTAGCCTATAAAAGAAGGGGCAGGGGTACTAGTTGGAGGAGGAAAATTATAGCAAAGAAACTCTGCCCAATTGTCGAATCCGTTTGTCCCAACCCTTTAGCCTTTCCTCAAGCCTAAGGAGAATTCAAGCAAAGCAGTTGGAGGACAAAGAGGAGGAGGAGCCCAGATCAGGATCAAGGAGCGGTGGCCGATCTCTATTATTATTGTAAGTTGATTCATCTTGACATTAATAAAAGAATACTTTTCCCGTCCCAATGATGACTTATATATGATTTATTCGATTTATGCTTAATCTCTAACCCTCAAGTAGAAAACTAGCATGCATGCATAGTGTTTTGTCTTGATTGCAGGATTGTCTTTGGAAGGAGCAGCGCAAGAAAGCGGACAAAGCGCAATGAAGGATCTACACCAAACATCAGTAAAAAGGTTAGTAGGTTATTTCCATGTTTGCATGTGAAAAAGGGGTTTGAGTTTTGGGGTGATAGGTTAAAAGTGATTTCTTTAGGGTCATGATCTGCATGCAAGTTTATCCCTAACTTGCTAGTCCGTAGGGTATTATTTCCCAACAACAGAAAAGACTAGCTTGAATACTAGAGCAGTAATGGAAACAAGACCCGTAATGTCCACTAGCACGATTCCAATACTCTGGACTCTAATTGTAGTAAAATAGAATCATACCAATTATTAAGAGGAGTTGAATAGGTGGTTGAATATATCGATACTTTGGAAATTAGAGTTTTGTCTGAGGAAGAGGAAAGATAATGAGGAGTCAAGTGAACCTAAAGAAATGGATATAGGTGGCTTGTATCTAATAAAAGGGGAGATTCAATATTGAACCAAACAAATCATCAAATATACATATGATGGGTCCGACACAATCCTACAAGAAGTTTTGATATAGGAATTTAACACTCCCTTAGCATATTTACAACCTAAAATGGAAAGTGTGGTAATGTTGGCAATAACTTCTTCACCTATGCCTATAGTTCAAAATCCTACTACAAGTGATAAATCCTTGAAAAAATTAGTGGAAACTTTGTTAGAAGCTCAAGTTAAGAGCAAGACAAATCCCTTTGTAAAAATCAATGAATTGAATGAGAAAGACAAGTAGTTGAAGCTTTTTCAAGGGGCACAAATGGTGATATATGATCCTACTATCCCATGCTTTCAATCATCCACTAACCATGATAGAAAAATGTTCAATCTGTTAGTTTTACCACCCGATCCTTTGGGGAGTATAACAAGTCTAAAAGAAAACAACATTTGTGTAGGTTGATCTAAATTAGGTCAAAAATATAAACATGATCGAGTGACACGAATAGATAGGTGGAATGGTTTCTAGGAAGATGATTCAATTAATAGTAAATTTTAAAAGGCTACAAACTCTGGTTAGTAATTTAGAAACTTATCTAAAGTATGAGAGAATCGTAAACAAAGTCAGAGTAACTAAAGAGAAAGATTTGGAAAGTAAAATAATTTATTTAGCTAACACCTCCAATAGCACAAATCAATCAAAAGGACATTGACATTGATGCACTCTTAAAGATCGCAACAATCTTGATAAATTGTTGTAGGAATCTTTAAGTCAAGCCCCATGTAAACAACATCTAATTGATCAATTGCAAAAAATGGGCATAAGTGTGTATAGATCAAAATAAATATAGCCTAATTCAAGCAACTCTGTTTTGTAAAGAGAAATGACTCTATACTATAAGTCAAACTAGATGCACTCAGAAAAATCATAGTCTATGGATAAGGGGCTTCCAATTGACCAACAACAAGGGTATTAAGGTCCACGTGTGGTTGAGTGTAGGTACAAAAGGGATAGTTAAAACTAGGAGAAACTAAGTGATAAAATCAGAATGGCCCGAGGAAATCTATCTCGGGTTCCCTCTCCTATGAGAGTCACCTGGGTAACGATACCTAGTAGAATGGCCACTAAGATACCTCTTCATAGGTACATGTAACATGTTTACTTTCCTTCAAGATGAAGTCTAATAGCCTAGGGATCTTCAGTAGTGAAAGAGAAAGGAGTAACAATCACATATTTGTTCTAAACATTATCTTTATCCACTCCAAATAGTGCACCTATTACCAAACAAGATACGATTGTGTCCAACAAAAAGGATTTTGAAAGTACCCTAATAGTCAACTTCTATGTTTCAATGTGAAATGATGAAGGGGAATTATTTGAATGCCTATCCCCAAAGTCCAAACCTAACTACAATATTCCTTTTAGGCCCAAGTGGGCATAGACGTGTTAGATTAATTAGTTCATTATTAAATTAAGCTTAGTAGCATGAACCTAGCATATACTTAAGGTGTGGTAATATGTAAACATGTGGTGTGACTAACATGAATTAAAAATGCTTGTAAATGAAAGTAAATTGCAATGAAATTGAAATAAAATTAATGATAAAGTAACACAAATAAATACTAAATGAAATGATTTTTCCTTTATCTAAGTTAACTTTCAAAACTGAAATATTCTTGCAAATATTCATATTTCAAAATAAAAAATAATATACTTTACTCTTTGGCTAACCAGCAAACAACTTCAAAAAATAAAGGCTCTTTTGATAAGAGAAATACTAGGGGTCTTATATAGAACTCTTTTATTTCACTAAGTGACTTTTCAATTATGGAATAAATGGAAATCTAAAACAACAAACAAAGCTAACCTTTTGCCAACTGAAAAATTTCTCATTATATATAAAATATATAATTGCTTACAAAACACTGATCAGATCCAAAGTTTCCAGATCTTTGATCTACCCTCCTACTCAGCCAACAAGAAAATCTGGCATACTCTGTCTCACAAAATAAACTCCTCAAATACTCTCATCTATAGTACAAAGGAAGTATTAACCTCGAATACAAGACTTTTCCCTTATACAAAATAATTACCAAAAATCTCCTGACTCCAAGAAAGGTTGCTCTATAACAATTCATATCTTTATAGCCAAGGTAGGCCCTCCATTACCATCTTCCCAAAGAGAATAGTATATCTTTCCTTCAGGTAACTTGAGTGCCTTTTTTGATTTCTTATCAGCCTCCATATTCAATTCTCGATAGATATGGTTAAAATTGAGCTTGTTGAAAAATTGGAATAGCTCTCTAAATCGGACCTTCCAACAGTTTAGAGAAATTACATGTAGCTTCCATCTATTGTTGCACCAGTCAATAACATTTATAGAGTCTCCCAGAACCTATAAATTATAGATATGAAGTCTTGAGGCTAGAAGGAGATTTTCCCAAACTCCTAGGAACTCTTCGCTTGTGTTGGTGCCAGGGCCACAGTTACAAGTCCAAGTAATGGAGGAAGTATCATTGAGTTTAATCACACCCCCATCCCCACTTTTTTACCATTTTCCAGCGCGGATCCATCAAAAAAGCCCACAGTTTCCCCTGCCAATAGAATAGACTGAAAGGTTTGAGGAAGTGGCTCCTTCTTATAAACTAGAGTTTTATTAAAAGAGCCACAAACCTTGTAGATAACCAATTCAATAGTCAGGTTTCTATCCTCAAATAAGGCTCTATTTCTCTCCAGCAAAATGTTCCATCACATCATAGTTGGCAGAGTAGAAAATTTTGTAGACCATGAGATCCATTTATCATAGAATACATTAAGGTTCAAGCCCTCCCACTCTTTTCGTATTTTTAAGACCTTTAAGATGTAGGACCAAACTTTCCTAGTAAAAATACAGTTAATAAACAAGTGACTAACTATATTTGGCCCCCCTAGAACATAAAATACAATAGCTAGGTCCTTCCCAACACCTGGATTGTAGAGATTCCCAAGCATAAATATTATTTTCGCATATAGGGGCTTTCGCAGTGCAAGATATTAGATATTATTTTGGGGATTAACTGCATAGTGTAAGTCATTAATCTATGACCCATATTCATGAGTATTAGTCACAACTGACCAATAATTCTCATGATTTGAATACTCCACTTAGCACTCATTGCATCGGGTGATGCTCACAGGGGTGAAGAAATGGGATTGAAACCAACGAAATGAATCACATAGCATCAATCATCACTTCCAAGGCTTGCACCTGGTAACCAGGACTTCCCAGGTGGTCACCCATCCCAAGACGCCTCTGGCTCAAGCGCGCTTAACTATGGAGTTTTTCCCACAATCAAGCCCACTTAGCTTGCTACCCCATTTGCAAAACCTTAGCAAGTATTGTGCCTTATGAACTACCCAGTTAGAGCTCCCTTAACTCTTATTATTTAAGCATATAGGGGATTTCGCAGTGAAAGATATTAGATATTATTTTTGGGATTAACTGCGTAGTGTAAGTCATTAATCTATGACCCATATTCATGAGTATTAGTCGCAACTGACCAATAATTCTCATGATTTGAATAGTCCACTTAGCACTCATTGCA
>ML779820.1:464549-490409 GCA_009831015.1 Picea engelmannii
CGGGTGATGCTCACAAGGGTGAAGAAATGGGATTGAAACCAACGAAATGAATCGCATAGCATCAATCATCACTTTCGGGGCTTGCACCCGGTAACCAGGACTTCCCAGGTGGTCACCCATCCCAAGACGCCTCTGGCTCAAGCGCGCTTAGCTGTGGAGTTTTTCCCACAATCAAGCCCACTTAGATTTCTACCCTATTTGCAAAACCTTAGCAAGTATTGTGCCTTATGAACTACCCAGTTAGAGCTCACTTATTATTTAAGCATATAGGGGATTTCGCAGTGCAAGATATTAGATATTATTTTTGGGATTAACTGCGTAGTGTAAGTCATTAATCTATGACCCATATTCATGAGTATTAGTCGCAACTAACCAATAATTCTCATGATTTGAATAGTACACTTAGCACTCATTGCATCGGGTGATGCTCACAGGGGTGAAGAAATGGGATTGAAACCAAAGAAATGAATAGCATAGCATCAATCATCATTTATGGGGCTTGCACCTAGTAACCAGGACTTCCCAGGTGGTCACCCATCCCAAAACACCTCTGGCTCAAGCGCGCTTAACTGTGGAGTTTTTCCCACAATCAAGCCCACTTAGCTTGCTACCCCATTTGCAAAACCTTAGTGGTATTGTGCCTTATGAACTACCCAGTTAGAGCTCCCTTAACTCTTATTACTTAAGCATATAGGGGCTTTCGCAGCGCAAGATATTAGATATTATTTTGGGGATTAACTGTGTAGTGTAAGTCATTAATCTATGACCCATATTCATGAGTATTAGTTGCAACTGACCAATAATTCTCATGATTTGAATAGTCCACTTAGCACTCATTGCATCGGGTGATGCTCACAAGGGTGAAGAAATGGGATTGAAACCAACGAAATGAATCGCATAGCATCAATCATCACTTTCGGGGCTTGCACTCGGTAACCAGGACTTCCCAAGTGGTCACCCATCCCAAGATGCCTCTGGCTCAAGCGCGCTTAACTGTGGATTTTTTCCCATAATCAAGTCCACTTAGCTTGCTACCCCATTTGTAAAACCTTAGCAAGTATTGTGCCTTATGAACTACCCAGTTAGAGCTCCCTTAACTCTTATTATTTAAGCATATAGGGGCTTTCATAGTGCAAGATATTAGATGTTATTTTTGGGATTAACTGCGTAGTGTAAGTCATTAATCTATGACCCATATTCATGAGTATTAGTCGCAACTGACGAATAATTCTCATGATTTGAATAGTCCACTTAGCACTGTGAGCATAGTCCACTGACCCCTGTGAGCATCACTCGATGCAATGAGTGCTAAGTGGACTATTCAAATCATGAGAATTATTGGTCAGTTGTGACTAATACTCATGAATATGGGTCATATATTAATGACTTACACTACACATTTAATCCAAAAAATAATATCTAATATTATTTTCCATTGCAAGCCACAAGAAAAGTTTAGTTTTTAGTTCAATCGGCCAAGTCCAAAATGAAACTCTCCATCCCCCTAAAGTGGTCAGACATTAAATCCTCATAATGGAACTGTAGACATTCTTCACCGTTAAAAAACCAGATTGGTCACCTCCACTCCAGAAAAGTTCATCGCCTTTGTCTTGTAGACATATGCCAGATCTTGATAACACCCTCCAGTATCTGTTGCATTATGTAGCCAATACCCTTGAAAGCGCAATTTCATGATTGTCTTTCCTGATAGTGCCAATAGAGACAAATCGCGTCCCTCCATGATCCTAATAAAGAATATTAATATCCCTTTGTGATAATTCTGAAATGAGCATTGGAGACAAGAGAGTAGAGGGCCCCAGACCTAGAATCATATCCTTACCAATATTGATTGACTTTCCTGATCTTGGACTCCAACTTAGCCATTGCGCTATAATCAGTAAGGCTTTCAAAATATGTTTCCAAGTCGGTGAAGCAGATGTATCCCTAGGAGAGGATGATATAAACCAAGTGGCTACTGAAGTACAGGGTAAATACTTATCTTTGATGACAGAGTGCAAGATGCCTTGCTTCATCAATACTCACCATAGAGTGTTCGCCTTCAGAGAACTATTAAATATAAATATGTTCCTCAATCCCCAACCTCCACATCGCTTTGGTTTAGATAAGTCTTCCCACCTACATAGGTGAAGATGATTTTTACCACTACATCCCGACCAGAGGAAATTGAAAGTAAGTTGTCTTATCCTACTTAGAACAAAATTCAGAATCGTTTCCAGGGAGATTCAATATACCGATTGACTTTCCAGAACTGCTTTAATGAGAATTCAAAATCATTTCCAGGGACATATAATGTAGTGATAAGTTCCCTTCTCATCTGACCCCTAGAGTTCACCTAATAGCACCTCAGTATGTCATCCTCCAACTTATCTAGAATTAAAAAAAAAATCGACTCTTTGCAGTTGTGCCCACTTCTTAATTCTTTGCTTGATCAGTTTTAATTTTTCAACCAATCTCTTCTAAGCCTCTATCTTTAATAGAAAGGACGGGTCCTTCCACATCTCATGTACAATACGGGAGAATTCAAAATCCAGAAGCCACACCGGATTTAAGTTGAACGGGTAGGTTGGAGTATGATTGTTGTGATCCAGCTGTAGTATGGCTGGTGGATGATCTGATAGAAAAGGATGTGCAACCCATGATCGATGACAACTAGTAGCCTTTAATAACTCAGCTGAAATGAAGGCTCTATCCAATCTTTTAGAGATGTTATCTGATCCCTCCCTACCATTACTCCATGTCGGCGCAAGGGCATCTGGAAGAATATCCACCAATCTTGTGTCCATAAATAAAACCTTAAATAAATCTACCAGTGGATCAGGTTGAGATGAAACACCCCAAATTTCTTGGAAACTCATAGTTAGATTGAAATACCCAACAACAATAAGATTCTTATGTGCGAGAATGCCATTGTCAACCACATTTTTCCAAACAGCTCTTCTGTCACCACATGGCCCATAAATATTTAAAAAGGATATTTGTTTCCTTTACTCTAAATGAATGCTTGTTAAATAAATACCACCACAGCTTAAGTAAGTTGAGAGATCAAATTTCAAAGGGTCCCAAGCCCTTAGTCTCCGACAATATCACTTGGCAGAGTATTGACTCCAGGGATTTGACGTCTACCAAATTCATTCAAGAGGCCACTGGCACCCTTGGAGCACGTATTTCATCTTGAAGGGCACGTCGCACAAAGAAAACGGAAAGAGGCAAGTGGAACCCTTAGAGCACGTAGTGCGTCTTGAAGGGCATGTCTCACAAAGAAAAAAGAAAGAGGTGAGTGGCACCCTTGGAGCACATAGTGCATCCTAAAGGGCACGTCATGATTTTCACTGATAAGTTAATAAACCTAGTGCCTAGAAAACTATGCCTGCTTAGGACCTAGTCGATCTTAAAATACATGATGTGATAAGTAAAGTTTAATGACAAATGTTCCCTTAAGAACTGTCGCCAAGCCTTGTGAATTGAAAACCTAGGACTAAGTATAACCTTAGAACAAAAAAAAACTAATTAAACTTATAACCAAATTAAAGTGGAAATTTTAATTCCTTAAGGCTCTTTTTATAAAAAAATTAATTCAATAAGGTTCTTTTTATAAAATTTCAATTCACTAAAGGTTCTTTTATAACTAATAATAGAAATTCAAACTTTAATTATTAAAGTAAAGGTTATAATGGAGGATTAGATTCATAAAAAGAGTAAATGGTTGTTTGTCTAAACTTGCTAATTCTGAACTTAGTTAAAAAAAACAAGAAGGGGAAACTAGAAGAAAAAGGGAAACTTAAAGAAAAAGGGAAACTTAAAAGAAAAAGGGGAATGTCTAACTTAGTAAGGAATCTAGCCTTGGAACTTTCTATTTATGAACTCAATTAGGATTTAAGTAAGGCGTAAGTAGTTTATGAATTGTAAGGAAATAATGGGACACTGAGGAGCGATTTTAGGATGAGGGAAATATGAATATTTAATTAATTAATAAAATTGATTTTATGGTGCAACTAGGGGATCGGGCAACATGTGTACGGGGGAGGTTTTTCCTAATTAAATAAATGAAAAATGAATCTAATGAGGGTTTGGGAAACTAATGAATAAGAAACTCTATAAAAAGGATGGCGGAGGAGGAGTATGGATCACATTTGGTTTGTGTAATGTTACGTTGCTAAAATTCTATCTTGACTGAACTTTCTCTTGTGGGAGTTGGGATACCTAGCTCGAGTAATGAGTGGTAGCTCGACCTTGCGAGGCGATATGGGTGCTAGCGTTCTCTAGTATTGTGTGTGTGGCCCCTTTGTGGCTTGGGGGGCTCAGGGGGAAGAAGAGTAGCCCTAGCGTTGGATGGGAGGTATCAGTGAGATCGCATCAGTTGGAAAGTAGGAGCTAGACATAGCACATGCAGGACAATGACTTCAGAGCATTCGCATTTGGCTACGGTACGCATGTGTATACAATATTGAATGGTAGTTAAATAATTCTTTTGTGCCTTTAGTTAATGTACTTCTACTGTGTTAAAGTTTATGTTTTATTTAGCGTAACACTATCCAAAGATTTCATTTTTATCCTTTAGTAAATTGTCTTGATGAACCCAATGTTTTATGATCAGAGAACTTAAAGTCATCCCGGGCTTATGCTCATTGTATTTGAATTGATTTCCCATGGTGAACCCAAACTCTGATCGCAATGACTTCTCTTCGTTTGTTTTTTTTTATTTAATACGAAGACAAATTGTGTTTATATCTTTTGTCCCTTATCCTTTAATTTATTAGTCTATGCCTAAGTAGTCAGCCAGGAGCTGAATCGACTGTCTTTCACTCTAGTGTTAAAGATTTAGATTCAAATGCACTTCTTTCCTATGCATGGATAATAAGTGAAGGATAAATATGCACCCAGATATCTATCCCTTACTTATCTCTATGTTTTTCTCTTATGATTAATCTCTGATCTCTATGTTCTTTTTTTATGCATAATCCCTGCGTCCTTCCCAGAATTTTATCTCTGTGTTTTCTGGAATGATAAATCTATGCACTCGAATGATAAATATCTGTGCTTGAATGATACATCTCTGCATTTTATGCAATGATAAATCTTTGCACTCGAATTATAAATCTTTGTGTTTTCTCGAATGATAAATCTTTGCACTTGAATGATACATCTTTACAGTTGAATGGTAAAATCCTTGCGGTTTTTAATGGTAAAATCTTTGTGATTTGAATGGTGAAATCTCTAGGTGAAATATCCAAGCACATGAATTTTTCGATATTATTCAAATTATTTTTTTTGTATAGTGTGGGAGACTTCCTTGAAAAAGTGCCTCATAAGAAAACAAGAATTCTTCAGTTGCTTGCGCAATTTAAATATTGAATGATGTCACCTTGTGTCTTGTTGACTTGTCAATTAGGTGCTTGGGTATAGTCTTCTTGTATTTTCGACAGTTAATTTGGTCTACTAGCGCATTGGAGTTTTCTTGGGTTATTGGTCTAGATACGTTATGTTGTTCCTTGGTTACTATCACGCCCACCGCTTTGTGACGGCATGATTCCTGATGAGGGGATCATTACACGCCCCGATTGATAGAAGTGAAGGATAACCTAGCCAGAGTCATGTGCTTCTCGATGTGGGAATTATGTTCATTGTAATTTATGTTTTTTCTTGTGCTATAAATCTTGTTTGTTCTTGTTTCTTGCTCACCATGAAGGTTCAAGTTACCTGTATCATTCATGATGGTTGCATCTGGTTGATCTTGATGCTGTCCCATAGCTTAGTCATTTTATTTTATATTTGATTATCGCATGTTTCGTCTAGTTGCATGATGTGCCAGTATGTTGGGTCATTCTTGTCTATTGCCTGATTTGCATGCATTGTGTTCATCATCAAGTTGTGTTGATTAATTGTTTTCATTTTTGCCTTCCAGCTTAAAACAAAAAAATAAAATAAAAAATAAAATAAAATATTTATTTTGCGTTGCTTTGCATGTAGTCCTAACGATCGAGGTCGTTACATATGGTATCAGAGCGGGTTCAACCATGTGATTGTGCATAGCCACGCCTTCCATAGAAGTATATACTTAAATTAATCACTTAGTGAAAATTAAAATGTAACCTGTCCATGAGTTACTCATGGTTAGAGGATGTCACGAAGGCTCACAACGTGGTTCCTGAGAAGGAGGAACGACACCTCTAGTAGCACCCGCACCAGAGGGGTCCAACCCCCAAGGAGAATAACAAGTCTTGAGCATGAGCCGATTGTCATGAAGGATGAGTTGGGTCTGACAAGGTGCTTCTAGGGATCTAACAGAGGCCTGGAAAAACCATATGTACTGAGATAAGCCCAGGGCGCATGTACCCCTGAGGGTCCACAACATGCACTCATCAATCTTGGTAGCATTCGCGGGTAACTCTAGAAGATTAGGTTCCCACGTTCATGAGTTCCATGGGTGGCTATGCCACCAAGGCATGGATGGAGAACAATAATGGTGCATTGTGCTTAGTGGTTATGATCTCCGGCGTGAAGGTCCACGTAGGCGGTCTTTAACTAAAGGGTATTGATTTTCTATGATGGAAAACACTCCTACCTCAACTAAACATGGTCGCTAAGTATGTGTCATGGGAACTATTTGAGGAATGACTCTGGGAGAGGTATATTTCTAAGGAATACATTGAGCATCATCTCAACGAGTTCAAATCCTTTAAACAAGGCAGTCGTGCGATGCCTGAATACGAGGCCCATTTTATGGAGCTACTTTGGTATGATCCACACCTAAATACCAAGAAACTTAAGGTCAACATGTTCATGCTTGGCCTTAATGTCATCATTCGTGAAAAGGTTAGGATTATGATGCCTCAAACCTTGCATGATGTTGTTCAGAAGGCCCTGATAGCAGAGGAGGATCTTATCAATGAGGGTTAGGGTAGGACACCAGCAAGACTTGCAAGGCATGTGTCATATGGTGCGCAGCAGCGTCAGACACCAACTAGACATTCACTAGGATATCATGGCTTCCAAAGGGGATCTACTTTCACTACACCGTGGCAACCAGTGCCTCAGTAGCAGAATCCTTACAGAGGATCAGTCGACTATGCTTGAGATGTCAGGTACTGTCGCTGACTAGACCCTTAGTATTTTGATAGATCCAGGTGCCACCGAGAGTTTTATTTCTGATGCAATGCAAAAAAAAAAATTAATGTAAAGTCTGTCGAACAAGACGATTTTAGCTTTGTAGAAATGGCTTTGGGATCCAAACAGAAGGTTGGTGGGAAGTTTACAGGTTGTATCCTTAACCTATGAGAGTTTGTCACTAGGGCCAACCTGTATGTCACGATCTTAGGATCTTATGACGTCATGATCGGTATGGACTGGTTGGAATCGCATGAGGCGATACTTAACTGTAAGACAAAATGGTTGAGCTTGATCGATGATGAGGGACAGAGACATGGGATTGTAGGTAGGAACCAAGGAGTTTCCTTGAGGTTCATCTCTTCCTTAAAACTATAGAAGATCATGCGCAAGGGATGTAAGATTTATGTGATCCTTGCATTAAACAAGAAGGGAGTAGAGGAAGGTCTAGAACACCTTCCGGTGGTGAGAGAGTTTGCAGACATGTTCCCTGAGGAGTTACCTAGGATGTCGCCAGAGAGGTAATTGGAATTTACCATAGACCTAAAACCGGGCACTAAACCGATGGAAAGAACGCCTTGTCATATGTCGACCCCGGAGTTACACAAGTTGAAAATGCAACTGAAGGATTTGTTGGACCTAGGAATTATATGTCCAAGTGTGTCACTGTGGGCTGCACCTGTTATTTTCATATTAAAGAAGGATGGCTCATGGAGACTCTGCATTGGGTATTGTCAATTGAGCAAGGCAACGATCAAGAATTAATATCTATTTCCAAGGATTGATGATATTTTTTATTAGATGAAGGGTGCGATGGTGTTTTCAAAAATCGACTTGATATCAGGGTATCACCAGTTATGAATCAAGGAGAACGACATCCCTAAGACCACCTTTAAGATGAGGTTTGGAAATTATGAGTTTATTGTTCTACAATTTGGACTAACGAACTCCCCAGGGTTATTTATGAGTTTGATGAACGCGGTGTTTCGCGAATACTTGGACAAGTTAGTCCAAGTGTTCATTGACGATATTTTGATTTACTCTCGGATGATGGAGGAGCATATTGAGCACTTGCACATGGTACTACAGTGTCTATGAGAGAACCAATTGTATGGGAAATTGTCTAAATGCTCATTTTATCAATCTAAGATTCACTACTTAGGGCATGTCATCTCCGATGAAGGTATCGTCGTGGATCCAACAAAGGTCGACGCTATTATGGAATAGCCTACACTGACGAATGTCCCCAAAGTTTGTAGCTTCATGGGTTTAGTGGGATATTATCGACAGTTCGTCGAGGGTTTCTCAAAGATAGCAAATCTGATTATGGAATTGTAGAACAAGAATAAGAAGTTTGTTTGGACCGAGAAATGCGTGGAGGCATTTCAGAGGCTCAAGGAGATGTTGACGAAAACATCGATAGTAAAGGTCCCTGAAATCTACACGGAATTCTTAGTGTGCACTGACGCATCCAAGGAAGGCATAGGCAGAGTCTTGATGCAATATGATCGACTAATCTCTTACATCTCGAGAAATTTGAGATGGCATGAGGAGAACTATACAATGCACGATTTGGAGTTATTAGCCATTGTTTATGCCTTGAGAGTTTTGGAGACACTACCTTATTGGATGGAAATTCATTCTAAAAGTGCACCACTGTTGACTACAACACATATTTACGCAAAGTGACCTTAATGTGTGACAACGACGTTGGTCAGGATTGCTTAATGAGTACGAATTAGAGATTACTTACATAAAAGGAACAATGAACAAAGTGGTTGATGCATTGAGTTGGAGACCACACAGACGAATCTACGTGAAAATATTATAAATTTACAGTGCGATGATGACTGGTACAAGGAGGTCAAGGACTTTATCGAAAAAAACACAATGATGGTACCAAAATTTAATGGTTTTACTGTGGACAACAACATATTATTGAGATTTAAAAATTGAATTTACATACCACCCAACAACGAGTTGAGGAGTTTGATCCTAAACGAGGCTCATAGAGCAGCGTACATGTCTCATCTTGGAGTCATGAAGATGAGGGCAGACCTTAAACCCTTATTCTTCTAGAAAGGATTGAAGGAATACATAGTCAGCTACATGGAAAGATGTCTAGAATGTCAACAGGTGAAGGCTAAACATAGACATCTGGCAGGATTACTACAACCACAAGCTATTCTAGAATCGAAATGGGAGGTCATTTTGATGGATTTCATTGTGGGATTTCCACTGACGGAAAGGAGACACGACTCGATTTTTGTGGTAATCGACACTTTGACAAAGAGTGCTCATTTTATTCCTATGTGTATGATGTATCAGGCACCTGACATAGCTAGAGTTTTCATCAGTGAGATTGTGAACCTACATGGCATGCCTAAGAGGATTATTTCAGATAAAGGATCCATGTTTATGGACTAGTTTCCAAGAGGCCTTGGAAACCCAACTTAACTTCCGTACTACGTAACACCTGGAAATAGACGAGAAGATCGAGCGAACAAACCAAATATTGGAAGATATGTTGCATATGTACATGATGGACCAACAGAAGTGTTGGGAATAATTCTTTCCACTGGTAGAATTTTTATATAATGACAGTTATCAAAGCACCATTAAGATGGTGCCTTTCAAGTTTCTTTATGGGCGACCATGTCAGACGCCTTTGAGTTGGGATCGGCTTGAGGATAGGTTCCTGGTTGGACCTGAAGTGATCCAAGAAATGGAAGACCAAATGCAAACCCTAAGACAAAGGATAAAGGAAGCACAGGATCGGCAGAAGATTTATGCCGATGTGCGTCATGTCAATCGTAGTTATGAAGTTGGCAATCAAGTCTTCTTGTGATTGAAACCACATAAGAGTTCGATCAAGTTGGGAAAGGGTGATAAACTCTCTCCTAGGTTCATGGGATCCTAGGAGACTGTGGAAAAGAGAGGGCCCGTGGCCTATTGACTAGCCTTGACTGATTCTTTGAGGTGTATGCATGATATCTTTCACGTCTCTGTTTGAGACATTATGTTAGTGATCGTACACATGTTGTTGACATGAGTTCCTTGCAAGTATCGGACGAGGGTGCTCTCATAGGAGAGCCGATCTGTATCCTATACCATAACATTCCACAACTACGGCATCAAACAGTAGATCAGATCAAGGTCCAGTGGGAAAACTATAGTTCACACTCGGTGACATGGGAGGACGCATATGATATGCATCAGCAGTTCCCATTTTTGTTGATCACTAGACCTATGATAATTTGATACCCTTTATTTTGGCACTTACATATTGTGAAACTTCAGGATGAAGTTTAAAACAAGAGGAGGTGTATGTAACATCCCTCTCTTGCGTGCATTGAGCGAACTTATTTTTTGAGGACACTTGCGTGCAAGTGATCCGGGTCGTTGTACTATTGGTTGTTTTGATTATGATTATAAGACATTATGGATTTGATGTTGCGTCATTATTTTTTATATTTACATCGATAGGTGCTATTGATTGGGTTCGCTTGAGTGTGTAGGACTCTGGAAATTGATCGAGTCAGGGAGTGGACTCTGGATCGAGTCAGGGAGTGGACTCTGGATCGAGTCAGGGAGTGGACTGTTAGGGTTTGAATGTTGTTGATTTGACACATGTACATATGATTAGATGTTATGATGATTGATTATTATTGCTCACATGATTTGTTGATGGATGCAGGTTGACGATAGCTAGTCAACCAGACTCACATGTGGAATAAAGGGGTCATGCATGACAACCAGGGATGTTGAGGGAGAGGTGTGGCAATAGCCCTACCACAACCTACTAGCACTCCCACCATGTCTTGAACTGTAGGTTAACAATTACATAGTTTGAGAATACCCATGATTCCATGAGGGTAGACTATGACACTCACTCACGATGATTATAATGGGCGCGCAATAAGGCAGGGGCCTTATTCCTTAGAGGCCCTTAGTCTCCCACAAGATCACCTAGTGGAGTATTGAATCCAGGGGTTTCACGTCTACCAAATTTAGTCAAGAAGCGAGTGGCACTCTTGGAGCACGTAGTTTGTCTTAAGGGTCACATCATGCAAAGAAAACAAAAAGAGGCGAGTGGCACCCTTGGAGCATGTAGTGCGTATTGAAGGGCACGTCACACAAATAAAATGGAAAGAGGCGAGTGGCACCCTTGGAGCACGTAGTCCGTCCTGAAGGGCATGTCATGATTTTCACTGATAAGTTAATAAACCTAGTGCCTAGAAACTATGCCTCCTTAGGACCTGATCGGTCTTAAAATAAATGGTGTGATCTGTTGGCCCTCGACCAAGTTTTGAGGATCCTTGGTCATGTTTGACCTATTTTTGGGACTTTGACAGGTTGTCGAAGGCGGAGCGCAAGAAAAAGTGAATATCGCAGGATCTCAATCCCTTTTTAGGTATTTTTGAGTTTTTGGGCTTATGTAACGGGTATGGGGATGTCGGCCCATGGGTTTACCCATGTTTAGGCCCGATTTTGTAATGAATAAATAGAAAGATAGGCGATGTAGGAAGTATTTAGTTCAATCTATGTGATTGAAGGGTTGTAAGTTGTGCTAAGTGCTAAATGTAGTTGGTGATTGTAAGTGCTTTGTGCATGTTGTGTGAGACTTGCAAGGCTAGGTACAAATGACTGTAAAAGGATCTGTAAGGATCGATACCTAGATCTACTCGGGGAAGGAGGATCTGGTGAAGTGCGCACAGATCTCCTGTCCTATGTGGAGTAGGGTTTTGTGGCTCTATGCATGTAGAGGATTCAGAGAAGCTAATAAATAAGAAGAAGATTTGGTGGACGTAGCCCCAGGGTGGGGGTGAACCACGTACATCCTGTTTTGTGAATGCTTTGTGCTTTATCGTTTCTCTCTTGTTTATATGATTAAATGCTTAGTGCGTTGTTAGATGATGAATGAATCTAATATGGTAGCTTAGTGTTGAATAATGTGAAGGAATGCTAGATTTTATCTATGTTAGTATGCTTAGTGCTTGAATCTATTGAATACATGGGAATGTTGCACTAATTTATTATTAGGGTTTAACTACGTTGTAAACTAAGACTGGATATTGATGAACTATAACTACTAAGTTCTCTGTTAATGTGTTACAATCACGGATCTATGTCCCAGCTTAGGTTGCAGACACTGGAGTCCTGCAACCACCCCTGCCTCTACCTCGGGTGAGACTTCATCAGTTTCGCAGGTGTTGCCGAAAGGGTCAGTAGTTAGAGTTGTGTTGGTGCATTTTTGTAGCATTGAGCCTCGAGTCTTCCCTATGCCAACAAATGGTTTCGTTGTTGGGACTGACCTGAAACTATGATTGTTGGGAGCTGAGGAAGAAGAATCTCTGTGTGAAGAACTGACCTAAAACTGTGAAAGCTCTGTGCGTAGATCTGTCACCCTAGTGCACAATACTCTACTTGGATTGTGAAGATTTGTGCTAAGAAGAGAAGTCTGATCTGAAGAAAAGAGGTAAGATCTCGAAGCTTTGTGCTCTGGTAAAGGTAATAATATTGAAAATTTTTAGATCTTGAAGCTTTGTGCTTTGCTGAAAGTAAGATTAGTGGAAATTTTTGTTTCAAGAGTATGAATCTAGGTATGTTTGATAAATTTTGTCCTAGACTAAAAACTAGGGCACAACTAGAAGAGAAAATGTTTGATATGAGTAGATCTGATAGAAATAGTGAAAGATATGTTATACCTATGCATAGAAAGAATGTTTGGACTAACAAATGAATGCAGGATCCTAGAAAGAATTTTTTGCAAGTTAGCTACCATGATCCTAGTGTGTAGCATAGGAAAGGATGGGGATCATTTAAGAGAAAGAGAGGATTAACTATTTGTTACAGTTGCAGAAGACTAGGACATCTTGCTAAGGAATTCCCTGGAAGAAGACCTAGTTGTCTTTGTTGTAAAGCTATGGATCATGAAGTTCTGGATTTCCCTAGAATGATTGCTAAGGTTGAAAGAATGAATATGAGACAAGAAAATCCTGAGGAAGGTTGAGAAACTAATATCATGGAAGAACCCCAGATAGAATCAGAGACTGTACTATTAAAAATAAAAGAAACCCTAAATGACCACCGAAATATCAACTTATTAGAGATCTTCAAAGAAAAAGAGTGCATAAAAGAAAGAATAGGAGACTTCAACATTGACTGTGTTCTAGATGAAGAAACACAGGTGAATATCATGACAGAAAGAACTTGGGAAATATTAGGCAAGCCTGTTATGATTCCTTCACTGGGAGGAATAAGATTGTTTAGAGGAAAGATGATAACCCTGTGTGGAAATATCACCCAGAAATCTATGAGTCCTCATGGAACTTCGACAGAGGAAGATTTTGAGGTTGTTAAATTTATTGAGAACAATGCTCCATTTGCTATATTACTAGGAAAAGCTTGGATTGAAAGGGATCAGGCCAGAAGGAAAGAAGAAGAAGTCTTAGATAAAAATAAGCAAGAGTTGAATGATTTCATGACTAGAAGGATCGCACACTTGATTGAAGAATAGGACAACAAATCGAAGATATTTAAAACTGGAAACTTGGAGGTCAAAGTTGAAAGGAAACATGAGGACTTGAGACACCTATCTGTACAGGACAGTAGAGCACCTACCCCAGATAGAAAAAAAGTATTGTCCTTGAATCCTAGGAAAGAATCTCAACATCGTGAAGTTACTATGCCAAGAGGAGATAAGAATCAGAATGGAAAGAGGAATATCGAGACGAATCTCACTAGAAAGAAGGCTAGAAAACTAAGAACAGATCAAAGATCGAAAAGTTACGAAGGTTCTAGAGGAAACTTCGTAGAAGGAAAATTTGCAAAACTGGAACTTCGTCGGAATATCAGAATGACACTACATCGTACTTCTCCATGGTGAAACAATAGAGTCGTTGGAAATAGTACAATTGTTAGATTGATGCCCCAAATGGTTAGAATGGCATTTATGGTCATAAATATCTCCATCATACCATTGGGATCACATCGTAACAGACATAACTGAATTAATGAAGGCTTCTCGCATGTTGGATAGATCCATTTCCCAGTTATCTACTTATTTCGTTGAGCCTTGCACGAAGAAAACGTTTTCCAACCGTGATTATCTGAGCCCAAGGATTAGTTGATTTCGCACAATGATCATCGAGCTATCACCATCCATCCCATTGCATTGAGAAGTTACTCTTCAAACCCGAGATATTCAAACACGAGCATGTATGTCCAAAGAACTTAGTGCAGTCGAAGAGTCTTTGAAGGAGGTACTCATCGACCTTATGACTGAAAGAGTAATGTCTAAAAGGGTAATATATGTGGGTGTACAAGCGTCATTGATGAGAGGAGTGCAAGCCTCTCCATCGACCGCTCGCGGATCACGGCCATCCCGAGTCGTCATAGAAAAGAGAACCAAGAATAGAGATGACCTAGAAATGAGAAACTAATCCCGACCACATTACCCAACTACATCCCGCCTATGGCCAACGCAGTGAGTCATGATAGTGTGCCGAGAGATTTTGATTACACCATGGTTACCGCATACCTCCCAAAGGGGATACACGTAGTTAGAGCGCAGCAGGACATGATCGCAATGTTCAAGTTCAGCGACTTCAACCTAGGACACCACAAGAATCATAGTATGTTCACCCCATATAAATACTTGACCAAGACGAAGGGGAAGAAATCGAAAATAATCCCCCAGCCGTGGAAGATGAACCTCGCACAGTCCACCCTTTTAAATGTAATGAAGATCCCACATTTTGGATGACACTAGGAGGTTAATGCCTATGTTAAGCTCCTTCTCTCATGCTACCATGGAGACTACTTATGGCTAGACCGACGTATCACAGTCGATCCTGATCCATAGGATCACTGGATTGAGCATGCAAGGACCTGACCCACAGGACTTCTACCTAGGAAAAGCTACAGATCACGCATTGGCACAGAACATCAAGGATACCTATGATGATCTTGATAAGGGTACGTGAGGCTACAAGGTATCTTCCATACAGAATGGCATAGTGCGCCTAGCATGCCAATTAATTGCAGGAAAGATAGTAAGGAAGAATAGACCCATGTAGGTCAATAGGTTTGTCGTTGACCTCGCAGGGAAATGCGTGGAAGGCCTATAGATGAATTGGGAGAAGTACCTAGTTAACCAGTTGGAATTAGACTGTCGCGAAGCACATGATCAGGGATACGAGTTCCACTTTAGATGGCTCATGATCCTCATCACATTTACCTCTTTTGAAATGCCGGAAGGTGCGACCTTACCGGACATTGATCCATTTGAGCCACTCTCTGCGAGGTTCACCACGCTCTGGTACTCGAGCGATATGGGAAAACAGTGGCAGTCAAATGCAATCTTTCACACATATTATCTCCAACTGAAGAGGGATATCAAAGTTGAACTTCGCATGATGCCAAACACCCTACAGCGGTTTTGACCCCTCATGAAGGTCTACACATATCGACACTTCATCTATATCACTGCGTGAGCAAACAATCATAAGGAGGATATTCAATTGTACTACAAGCTCACAAAACAGGACCTTGAGGAGATAACTAAGGACTGGTCAGCAGACCTCCTTATCCCTGCCAATCCTGCAGAGATGTCTGACTCCAAACTTGATAGCTTAGAGGCCACTCACAAAAAACATGACACACCCAGAACCAGCAGAAGAAAGAAGACTGGAGAAATCCAAGACTTAAATAGCGCATCAGAAAAGACTTCTTTAGTATCACCTGGCCGAGGGGGTGATGACGAAGTAGAACAGATAAATGGAAAAGAATATGAGAAGAAGCAAGGAGAAGTAACACCACCTAGAGATGAGGCTGATCCCTTGAAGAAGAGGAAGGTTTCTCCCCCGAAACCCTCTTCCCGAAAGAAATCCAAAGCCACCTTGACTAATATGCAGACTATGCTCACTGTCGATGAATTTGACTTCATCATCGTAGCTGTAAACAATGCCTTGTAGGAAATATTGCAGAAAAAAGAAGCCAAGAAGGAGGATATGTACAACATAATCGAGGTTGAACTCCGAGGGGTACAATAGGCCCTTACATCCAGTCATGCAGTGTCCACTGCGCCCCTGCCGCTGGAAGAAACAAAGTTGGGAGATGAGCCAGCTCAATTCCATAGACCAGCAGATGTGAACGAAGCTTGCCTTCGTCGTGCACAGGAAGAAACAGAATAAGACACCCAGGCCTTGAATAAAGAGCAAGAAGTAGTTGTATAACAACATTGAGTTGTGGAGTAGGAAAAGGTTGATCTCCAGACAAACTTTGAAGAGGAGAAAGAACAGATTCAACAAGAAAAAGAATAGTTTCTTGTAGAGCAACTCGAAGTGAAAGAAGCAGTCAACAAAGCACTTTTCTCTATGACTAGCTTACATCCAAAGGAAGAATACCGAGTTGAGCATCAATTAGATCAGCTCGCAGAAGCTATC
The DNA here is from genome assembly GCA_009831015.1 of Picea engelmannii. NCBI lineage: Eukaryota > Viridiplantae > Streptophyta > Pinopsida > Pinales > Pinaceae > Picea > Picea engelmannii. The sequence goes on from ML779820.1 coordinate 481,124, forward strand.
TAGTAGATACAACAAATAATAGCAGACTTAGAGCTATGAACAGTGCTCGGCAGTCCACAGGATGTGATGGATCAAAGAGAAGCAACTGCTCGAAACGCACTTGAGAAAATAAATGCCCATTCCATGGAATGTAAACAACTAAGTGATCACAGTGCCTAGACTTATGAGCAACTCAGTGAGAATCCATAACTAAAGGCACTGGAGTCACAGCTCTAGGAGGTGAAGCAGCAAGAAGAAACAATACATGCGCATTTGAAGCCTCTGTCAGTTGTTGAAACGATGAAGCGATCCCAAGAACAACGCACTCCTCAACAGCAGGTCCAAACCATTTAGAGAAAATTCATGGAAGTGACTCAGAGGCTCCAACCTATATAGAATGAGGCTTGCCAAATGTTCGCAGAGATTGAAGGTCGAGGAGAAGAACTGGAGCAAGTTGCCACTGTAGTTGAACAACGCTTAGAGGGACCTATCAACGAAGTTGTTATCTAATAGTTCATTGAGCAGGAGGTCGTGGCACAACAACAGGTTGAAGAAACTCAAGCCAAGGTCGAGGATTTTGAAGCAAAGCTACATAGACTAGAGTGACTCGGGACGAGTCACAGGTCAGTGTTTGGGTCTTGTTGGCCCTCGACCAAATTTTGAGTATCCTTGGTCATGTTTGACCTATTTTTGGGACTTTGACAAGCTGTCGAAGGCAGAGCGCAAGACAAAGTGGAGATCACGGGATCTCGGCCCCTTTTTAGGGTTTTTTGAGTTTTTGGGCTTATGTAACAGGTATGGGGATGTCGACCCATGGGTTTACCCATGTTTAGGCCTAATTTTGTAATGTATAAATAGAAATCTAGGCAATGTAGGAAGTAGTTAGTTCGATCTATGTGATTGAAGGGTTGTAAGTTGTGCTAAGTGCTAAATGCAATTGGTGATTGTAAGTTCTTTGTCCATGCTATGTGATACTTGTAAGGCTAGGTACAAGTGACTGTAAAAGGTTGTGTAAGGCTCGGTACCTATATCTACTCGGGGAAGGAGGATCTAGCGAAGTGCACATAGATCTCATGTCCTATGCGGAGTAGGGTTTTGTGGCTCTGTGCATGTAGAGGATTGAGAGAAGCTAATAAAGAAGAAGAAGAGTTGGTGGACGTAGCCCCAGGGTGGGGGTGAACCACGTACATCATGTGTTGTGAATTCTTTGTGATTTATGGTTGCTCTCTTGTTTATATGATTAAATGCTTAGTGTGTTGTTAGATGATGAATGAATCTAATATGGTACCTTAGTGATGAATAATGTGAAGGAATGCTAGATCTGATCTATGTTAGTATGCTTAGTGCTTGAATCTATTGAATCTATGGGAACGTTGCACTGATTTATTATTAGGGTTTAACTATGCTGTAAACTAAGACTGGATATTGATGAACTATAATTGCTAAGTTCTTTGTTAAGGTGTTACAATCACATATCTGTGTCCCAGCTAAGGTTGCAGACACTAGAGTCCTGCAACCACCCTTGCCTCTACCTTGGGTGAGACTTCATTTTCTTCGCAGGTGTGGTCGAAAGGGCTGGTAGTTAGGGTTTTGTTGGTGCGTTGTTGTAGTGTTGAACCCTGAGTCTACCCTGTGCCAACATGATAAGTAAAATTTAATGACAAATTTTCCCTTAAGAAATGTTGCCAAGCCTAGTGAATTGAAAACCTAGGTCTGAGTAGAACCTTAGAAGAAAAGAAAAACTAATTAGACTTCTAACCAGATTAAAGTGGAAATTTTAATTACCTAAGGTTATTTTTCTAAAACTTTTAATTCACTAAGGTTCTTTTTATAAAATTTCAATTCACTAAAGGTTCTTTTATAACTAGTAAGAGAAATTCAAACTTTAATTATTAAAGTAAAAATTATTATGGAAGATTAAATTCATAAAAAGAGTAAATGGTTGTTTGTCTAAACTTGCTAATTCTGAACTTAGTTAAAAAAAAAAGAAGGGAAACTATAAGAAAAAGGGAAACTTAAAGAAAAAGGGAAACTAAAAGAAAAAGGGAAACTTAAGAAAAAGGAGAATGTCTAACTTAGTAAGGAATCTAGCCTTGGAACTTTCTATTTATGAACTCAACTAGGATTTAAGTAAGGCGTAAGTCATTTAAGAATTGTAAGGGAATAATAGGACATCGAGGAGCATTTTTAGGAACACTTTTAGGTGGGTGAGGGAAATAAGAATATTTAATTAATTAATAAAATTGATTTTCTGGTGCAACTAGGGGATCAGGTGACATGTGTACGGGGGAGGTTTTTCCTAATTAAATAAATGAAAAAGGAATCTATTGAGGGTTTGGAAAACTAATGACTAATAAACTCTATAAAAAGGATAGCAGACGAGGAGTATGGATCACATCTGGTTTGCATAACGTTACACTGCTGAAATTTTATCTTGACTGAACTTTCTCTTGTGGGAGTTGGGATACCCAGCTCGGGTAACAAGTGGTAGCTCGACCTTGCGAGGAAAGTTGGGTGCTATCATTCTCTAGTATTGTGTGTGTGGCCCCTTTGTGGCTCAAGGGGCTCAAGAGGAAGAAGAGTACCCCTAGCGTTGGTTGGGAGGTACCGATTAAATCACATCTGTTGGCAAGTAGGAGCTGAACGAAGCACGCACAGGACAACGACTTCAGAGAATTCACATTTGGCTATGGTATGCATGTGTATATGGTATTGAATGGTAGTTAAATAATGTTCATATGCCTTCAGTTAATGTACTTCTACTGTGTTAAATTTTATGTTTTATCCAGTGTAACACTATCTAGAGATTTCATTTTTTTCCTTCAACAAATTGTCTTGATGAGCCCAGCATTTTATGATCAGAGAACTTAAATTCATCCCAGCCTTATGCTCATTGTTTTTGAATTGATTTCCCATGGAGAAACCAAACTTTGATTGCAATGACTTCTCTACGTTTTTTTTTATTGATTTAATACGAAGAAAAATTGTGTTTATATCCTCTCTCCCTTATCCTTTAAGTTATTAGTCCATGCCTGAGCAGTCGACCAAGAGTCGAATCGAATGTCTTTCACTCTGGTGTCAATAATTTAGATTAAAATGCCATTCTTTCCTATGCATGGATAATAAGTGAAGGATAAATTTTCACCCAACTATCTATCCATTACTTATCTCTACGTTTTTCTCTTATTATTAATCTCTAATCTCTGCATTCTTCTTTTATGCATAATCCCTGCATCCTTCCCAAAATTTTATCTCTGCATTTTCTAGAATGATAATCTTTGTGCTCGAATGATAAATATATGTGTTTTTTGGAATGATAAATCTCTGCACTCGAATGATAAATCTTTGTGTTTTCTCGAATGATAAATCTTTGTGCTTGAATGATACATATCTACAGTTGAATGGTAAAATCCTTGCATTTTTTAATGGTAAAATCTTTGCATTTTGAATGGTGAAATATCTACGTTTGAATGGTAAAATCCCTGCGTTTTTGAATGGTAAAATCTTTGCGTTTTGAATGGTAAAATATATGTGTTTGAATGGTGAAATCTTTGTGTTTTGAATAGTAAACTCTCTCTATGTTCTTATGATTAATCTCCGCATATCCATGCCCAACAAATAACAACTTCTCTCTTATTTAAATTTTTCATTTCCAACTTCCTTTATGTTTATGGGCATATTTCACAAGATTCACACCATGACTTTCTAGGCATATTACATAGCATTCACACCACGATTTTCTTGGCATATTACACAGCGTTCACACCATGATTTTCTTTCATATTACACAGGATTCACACCATGAATTTCTGGGCATATTACACAACATTCACACCACGATTTTCTTGGCATATTACACAACTTTCACACCACGATTTTCTTGGCATATTACACAGATTTCACACCATGATTTTCTTGGCATATTACACAACATTCAAACCATGATTTTATTGGCATATTACCCAAAATTCACACCACGACTTTCTGGGCATATTACACAACATTCACACCACGATTTTCTTGGCATATTACACAAAATTTACACCACGATTTTCTAGGTGATTTACCCTGTATTTACCCAACGATATCAACATACTTATCAATAGATGTATCAATAGATTGGTTAATGGACAACGACATTGATTGTTGACAACGAATATGATCGAAAACGTTTTTATATGTAAATGACAACATTTTTATATGTTAATGACAACGTTTTTATATGTGAATGGCAGCGTTGTAATATGTGAATGACTGTGTTGTAATTTTTTCTGTGTATGACAATGTTTTTTAATAATAATGAATGACATACATCGATCTTGTATATATTTGGACAACGATTTTATTTCTGGACATCTATTTTAAACTGACAGATAAGATGATGTGGAAGTTCTTTTGTTAATCCAAAAGAAAACCCATTGTATTCATGTTCTTAATATATTAAATTACATGTTTATGATGGTAGACATTATTTTTCTTAGCTAAATGTAAGTACTAATTCCTTATACCACTATGATTAAGCTAGCTTTCAAATAACATTCTATTATATAGAGAACTAAAATAGAATATCCAAGCACATGAATTTTTAGATATTATTCAAATTATTTATGTTGTGCAGTGTGGGAGACTTCCTTGAAAAAGTGTCTCATAAGAAAACAAGAATTCTTCAGTTGGTTTCACAATTTAAATATTGAATGATGTCACCTTCCGTCTTGTTGACTTGTCAATTGGGTGCTTGGGTATAGTCTTCTTGTATTTTCGACAGTTAATTTGATCTCCTAGCATGTTGGAGTTTTCTTGGGTTATTGTTATAGATACATTATGTTGCGCCATGGTTACTGTCATGCCCACCACCTTGTGATGGCATGATTCCTTATGTGGGGATCATTGCACACCTTGATTGATAAAAGTGAAGGATAACCTAGCCAGAGTCATGTGCTTCCCAATGTGGGTGTTATGTTCATTGTAATTTATGTTGGTTCTTGTGCTATAACTCTTGTCTGTGCTTGTTTCTTGCTCTCCATGAAGGTTCAAGTTACCTGTGTCATTGATTTTGGTTGTGTCTGGTTTATCTTGATGTTGTCCCATAGCTTAGTCATTTTATTGTCTATTTGATTATCTCATGTTTCGTCAAGTTGCATGATGTGTCAATATGCTGGGTCGTTGTTTTCTATTACCTGATTTGTGTGTGTTGTGTTCATCATCAAGTTGTGTTGATTAATTGTTGTCGTTGTTGCCTTCTGGCTTAAAACAAAAAATAAAAATAAAAAAAAGATTTCTTTTGCGTTGCGTTGCATGTAGTCATAACAATTGGGGTCGTTACATAAGAACTTCCACTTTGTTGCAATAGTTATATTGTTGGTTATTATTGTGGACTTCATTTAATGTTGTGAGAATGCTTTGTGAGAGTTGATTTGAAGGTTCAATCTCTAGAATTATCTATTGTGTGTTCTTGTAAGTGCACTTGTAGTGACTATCCAATTTCACCAATATAGACTTTGTCATAGGATTTTATAGACTTTTCCATGAGAAAGTTAGGTGGAGGCATATTTATATCTTGTAGGTTTGTATATTAATATGTTCCCAATTTTTAACTTTTTCCATATCATAATAGAAAGTTTCTCAATGTGGGTCTATGAACAAAAGATCAACGGAAAGATAAGAAAATCTCAAATGGATCTCTAATTTCAATGCTCTAATTAAGTGCATTTAGTACATGATGACAAATGTTTTCTTTTTTCCTCTATTTTTATTGTTAGTTGATCATATATAAAATTTGGATGCAATATGTAGGATTAATATTCTTTACATTAACCAGTATTGATTTTTTATGTTGTAGATTATTAGGTGAATTTCTATTACCATCGTCAAATGTTTTATGTCATACATACCAAGATTTACATGCCATTATGAAAGATATTGTAATGGAGTATCAATCTAGTCATGCATGTCTTGATGATCATATTCTATATTATGGATAACATGCGTCGAAACAAGAATGCCCGAAATGTCAAATTAGTAGATATCGAATCGATCAAGTAACAAAAAAGGTACCTCGCAAGGTTCTTCATTATATTCCCATAATTCTATGTTTGTGGCGATTGTTTAGGTGCAAAAGCATAGAACAGTTTATGGATTACCATGCAAAGAACAAAAGTAAATATGGTGTTATTTGAATGCCTACAGATGAATCTGCATTTAAGAAGATAGAGGAAATATGGCCACATTTTAAATTCGGACCTTGTAACCTTAGGCTTTCATTGGTATTTGATGGTGCCAATCCATTTGGAGAGTTCAGATATACTTACTCGATGTGGCATGTTTTTTTTTATCAACAATCACATTGCTCCATGGATGTCAATAAAGAGGGAGCACATGATGTTGGAAATGATTGTTCTATTTATTTGTTTAGAATATATTTTTTTAACGCGGTAACATCTCATTTGTCTTGTTTATTTCATAATTATGTCTGATATTTTTTTGTTTACTTGTGACAAAATTTATTACATACCTTAGGAGCTATGTGACATAGGTGTTTGAAAAACCATCCATAACCTTTAAGTTCACCAGCAACAATATAGTATAGAGAAGACTTCTTTTGGAGCCTTCATAAAGAGGTTGTCTTTCCTTCTCAAGTACATGTATATCAAAAACGCCATCAATTTGGTCGTCATCATCATCCATTCCAACATTATTAAATGTATCCTGGATCAATATATTTGTCCCATCTTCTTCAAATGTGTTATTAGAATCATCATCGTCTTCCATAGGATCATTAACTTGATCTTCAATATTCGCTCCATGTTCCTGAACATGCACTTGTACAACCACATTTTCCTCCATGGGGAGTGCCCTAGGGAGTTGTTCCTTGATAATTACAAACAATCAAGTAATATTAGTGTATATAAAAAATATTAAAATGATACAAACATTTACAAATATAATCTAGGAAAACAAAGACAACAAATATAAAGATAGCTTAGGTGAGAGAGAGAAACAAAGATAAAACATTAATGATGAAGCTTGCGCAATTTATCAATATGTTTATGAATATGTTGAAAAAATATAGGAATCATCCTACTTTTCTTGACATGTATAAAGAGAGACACTTTGTGATATACATAGTCACAACCAACAAAAACAACATATTATTATTTCTCCTTCTTCATTATGTCATATTCTTTCTTGATTTCACTTGGATACCATAAGTTCTAAGTGGATGGAAATTTTCCCCGACCCAACTTGGAGACCACAGTTTAATTTATAAAGGGTTGAGAGTTGAGGGATTAGGAGTTAATGCATTAGTGTTCCAAGGGTTAGGGGTTAAGGGGTTAGGGTTTAAGTTGGGATAATTAGGGGTCATGGATAAGGGTACTTAATGGTTTAGGGGTTTATAAGGGGTCAAGAGATAAGGGCTTAGGGGTTAATAGTTTATTGGTAGTCCAAGGGTCAAGGGTACTTAGGATTTGGTATTCTATATGGAGAAGCCAGCTTAACCGGTGAGAGCGAGAAAAAAATACAAAAAATCAATGATGAATCTTGTGCAATTTATCAAGATATTTATGTTTATGTTGAAAAAATATAGGAAAAATGTTAATTTTCTTCACATGTAGAAAGAGAGACACTTTGTGAGATATATAGTCACAACCAAGAAAAATAACATATTATTATTTCAACTTCATCATTATGTCATATTCTTTCTTGATTTCACTTGGAGACCACAAGTGTAAAGTGGATGGAAACTTCCCTTGGCCCAAATTGGAGACCACGGTTTAATTTATAAGGGGTTGAGAGCTGATGGTTAGGGCTTAATGCATTAGTGATGAAAGGGTTATGGGTTAGGGGTTAAGGGGTTAGGGTTTAAGGGGTAACTAGGGGTCAATGATAGGGGTACTTGATGGTTTATGGGTTTATAAGGGGTCAATGGATAAGGGGTTAGGGGTTAACATGTTATTGGACATTCAAGGGTTAGGGGTACTTAGGATTTGGTATTCTATATGGAGAAATCATCTTAGGTGAGAGCGAGAAACAAAGACAACAAATAAATGGTGAAGCTTGTGCAATTTATCAAGATGTTTATGAATATTTTGAAAAAATATAGGAAAAAAGTTACTTTTCTTTACATGTAGAAAGAGAGACACTTTGTGAGATATATAGTCGCAACCAACAAAAACAACATATTCTTATTTCAAATTCATCAATATGTCATATTCTTTCTTGATTTCACTTGGAAACCACAAGTGTTAAGTGGATGGCAACTTCCCCTGGCCCAACTTGGAGACCACAATTTAATTTATAAGGGGTTGAGAGCTGAGGGATTTGGGGTTAACACATTAGTGATGAAAGGGTTATGGATTAGGGGTTAAGGGGTTAGGTTTTAAGGGGTAATTAGGGGTCAATGATAGGGGTACTTAATTATTTAGGGGTTTATAAGGGATCAAGGGATAAGGGATTAGGGGTTAATAGGTTATTGGCCATACAAGGTTTAGGGGTACTTAGGAGTTGGTATTCTATATGGAGCAATCATCTTAGGTGAGAGAAATAAACAAAGACAATAAATCAATGACGTAGTTTGTGCAATTTATCAATATGTTTATGAATATGTTGAAAAAATATAGGAAAAATGTTACTTTTCTTGACATGTATAAAGAGAGACACTTTGTGAGATATATAGTCACAACCAAAAAAAACAACCTATTCAGATCTCTCCTTCATCATTATGTCATATTCTTCCTTGATTTCACTTGGTGACCACGACTTTTAAGTCGATGGAAACTTTCCCACAACTTGGCGACCACAGTTTATAAGGGGTTGAGAGCTTATAGAGCCCTTTGATCCCTAACCCCTAAACCACCCCTAACCTATAAACCATCAACCCCTAACCCTTTAATCCCTAGCCCCTAACCCTCATACCCTATCCCCCTAATCATTAACACCTTAACCGCATTTTCCATAATCCCTTAAACCCCTAACCTCTATGCCCTTAATTCCTAACCCCTAAACCCTTCAACCCTAAACCATTAAAGAATAACCCCTTACCCCATAATCCCCTAAACTATTAACCCCTAACCCCTTAATCCCTAATCCTAAACCCCTTAAACCATAAACCCCTAACCCCTACTCCCTAAAACCCCATTAACCGCTAAATCCCCTAGGAACTAAATCCACTAAACCTACCTTAAACACTAACCTATTAACCCCTAACCCCTTAACCATTGAGCCCTAATATGGCCTTATTAACCCTTAAACCGCTAACCCCTTACACCTGTACCCCTAAACCTTAAACCCCTTAACCACTAAACCCTAC
>ML779820.1:512814-539750 GCA_009831015.1 Picea engelmannii
CAAACAAAACTAACCTTTTGCCAACTGAAAAATTTCTCATTATATATAAAATATATAATTGCTTACAAAACACTGATCATATCCAAAGTTTCTAGATCTTTGATCTACCCTCCTACTCAGCCAACAAGAAAATCAGGCATACTTTGTCTCACAAAATAAACTCCTCAAATACTCTCATCTATAGTGAAAAGGCAATATTAACATTGAATACAAGACTTTTCCCTTATACAAAATAGTTACCAAAAATCTCTTGACTCCAAGAAAGGTTGCTCTATAACAATTCATATCTTTATAGCCAAGGTAGGCCCTTCATTACCATCTTACCAAAGAGAATAGTATATCTTTCCTTCAGGTAAATTGAGTTCCTTTTTTGATTGCTTATCAGCCTCCATATTCAATTCTCGATAGATATGGTTAAAACTGAGCTTGTTGAAAAATTGGAATAGCTCTCTAAATCGGACCTTCCAGTAGTTTAGAGAAATTACATGTAGCTTCCATCTATTGTTGCACCAATCAATAACATTTATAGAGTCCCCCAGAACCTGTAAATTATAGATATGAAGTCTTGAGGCCAAAAGGAGATTTTCCCAAACTCCTAGGAATTCTTCTCTTATGTTTGTGCCAGGGAAACAGTTACAAGTCCAAGTAATGGAGGAAGTATCATTGAGTTTAATCACACCCCCATCCCCACTTTTTTACCATTTGCCAGCGCAGATCCATCAAAAAATCCCACAGTTTCCCCTATCAATAGAATAGACTGAAAGCTTTGAGGAAGTGGCTCCTTCTTATAAACTAGAGTTTTATTAAAAGAGCCACAAACCTTGTAGACAACCAATTCAATAGCCGGGTTTCTATCCTCAAATAAGGCTCTATTTCTCTCCAGCAAAATGTTCCAGCACATCATAGCTGGCAGAGTAGCAAATTTTGTAGACCATGAGATCCATTTATCATAGCATACATTAAGGTTCAAGCCCTCCCACTCTTTTCGTATTTTTAAGACCTTTAAGATGTAGGACCAAACTTTCCTAGTAAAAATACAGTTAATAATCAAGTGACTAACTATATTTGTCCCCCCTAGAACATAAAATACAATAGCTAGGTCCTTCCCAACCCCTGGATTGTAGAGATTCCCAAGCAATAATCTTATTTTCCATTGCAAGCCACAAGAAAAGTTTCTTTTTTAGTGCAATCGGCCAAGTCCAGAACGAAACTCTCCATCCCCCTAAAGTGGTCAGACATTTAATCCTCATAATGGAACTGTAGAAATTCTTCACCGTTAAAAAACCAGATTGGTCACCTCCACTCCAGAAATGTTCATCACCTTTGTCTTATAGACATATGCCAGATCTTGATAACACCCTACAGTATCCATTGCATTCTATAGCCAAGACCCTTGCAAGAACAATTTCATGACTATCTTTCCAGATAATTCCAATAGAGACAAATCACGTCCCTCCATGATCCTGATAAAGAATATTAATATCCCTTTGTGATAATTCTGAAATGAGCATTGGAGACAAGAGAGTAGAGGGCCCCAGACCTAGAATCATATCCTTACCAATATTGATCGACTGTCCTGATCCTGGACTCCAACTCAACCATTGCGCTATAATCAGTAAGGCTTTCAAAATATGTTTCCAAGTCGGTGAAGCAGATGTATCCCTACGAGAGGATGATATAAACCAGGTGGCTACTGAAGTACAGGGTAAATACTTATATTTGATGACAGAGTGCAAGATGCCTTGCTTCATCAATACTCACCATAGAGTGTTTGCCTTCAGAGAACTATTAAATATAAATATGTTCATCAATCCCCAACCTCCACATCGCTTTGGTTTAGATAAGTCTTCCCACCTAGATAGGTGAAGATGAGTTTTACCACTACATCCCAACCGGAGGAAATTGAAAGTAAGTTGTCTTATCCTACCTAGAAAAGAATTCAGAATAGTTTCTAGGGAAATCCAATATACCGATTGACTTTCCAGAACCGCTTTAATGAGAATTCATAATCGTTTCCAAGGACATCTAATGTAGTGATAAGTTCCCTCCTCATCTGACCCCTAGAGTTCACCTGATAGCACCTTAGTATGTCATCCTCCAACTTATCTAGAATTAAAAAAAAATCGACTCTTTGTAGTTGTGCCCACTTCTTAATTCTTTACTTGATCAGTTTTAATTTTGCAACCAATCTCTTCTGAGACTCTGTCTCTGGTAGAAAGGATGGGTCCTTCCACATCTCATGTACAATATAGGAGAATTCTAAATCCAGAAGCCACACCAGATTTAAGTTGAATGGGTAGGTTGGAGTATGACTGTTGTGATCCAGCTGTAGTATGGCTGGTGCATGATCTGATAGAAAAGGATGTGCAACCCATGATCGATGACGACCAGTAGCCTTTAATAACTCAGTTGAAATGAAGGCTCTATCCAATATTTTAGAGATGCTATCTGATCCCTCCTTACCATTACTCCATGTCAGTGCAAGCGCATCTGGAAGAATATCCACCAATATTGTGTCCATAAATAAAACCTTAAATAAATCTACCAGTGGATCAGGTTGAGATGAAACACCCCAAATTTCTCGGAAACTCATAGTTAGATTGAAATCCCCAACAACAATAAGATTCTTATGTGCTAGAATGCCATTGTCAACCACATTTGTCCAAACGGCTCTTCTGTCACCACATGGCCCATAAATATTTAAAAAGGATATTTGTTGCCTTTTCTCTAAATGAATGCCTGTTAAATAAATACCACCACAGCTTAAGTAAGTTGAGAGATCAAATTTCAAAGGGTCACAAGCCCTTTGTCTCCAACAATATCACTTGGAAAAGTATTGACTCCAGGGATTTGACGTCTACCAAATTCATTCAAGAGGCCAGTGGCACCCTTGGAGCACGTATTTCATCTTGAAGGGCACGTCGCACAAAGAAAACGGAAAGAGGCAAGTGGCACCCTTGGAGCACGTAGTGCGTCTTGAAGGGCACGTCGCACAAAGAAAACAGAAAAAGGTGAGTGGCACCCTTGGAGCACGTAGTGCGTCCTGAAGGGCATGTCATGATTTTCACTAATAAGTTAATAAACCTAGTTCCTAGAAAACTATGCCTCCTTAGGACCTAGTCGGTCTTAAAATACATGATGTGATAAGTAAAGTTTAATGACAAATGTTCCCTTAAGAACTATCGCCAAGCCTAGTGAATTGAAAACCTAGGTCTAAGTAGAACCTTAGAACAAAACAAAACTAATGAAACTTATAACCAGATTAAAGTGGAAATTTTAATTCCCTAAGGTTCTTTTTATAAAAAAATTAATTCACTAAGGTTCTTTTTATAAAATTTCAATTCACTAAAGGTTCTTTTATAACTAATAATAGAAATTCGAAATTTAATTATTAAAGTAAAAGTTATAATGGAGGATTAGATTCATAAAAAGAGTAAATGGTTATTTGTCTAAACTTGCTAATACTGAACTTAGTTAAAAAAAAACAAGAAGGGGAAACTAGAAGAAAAAGGGAAACTTCAAGAAAAAGGGAAACTAAAAGAAAAAGGGAAACTTAAAGGAAAAAGGGGAATGTCTAACTTAGTAAGGAATCTATCCTTGGAACTTTCTATTTATGAACTCAACTAGGACTTAAGTAAGGCGTAAGTAGTTTATGAATTGTAAGGAAATAATGGGACACTGAGGAGCGATTTTAGGATGAGGGAAATATGAATATTTAATTAATTAATAAAATTGATTTTCTGGTGCAACTAGGGGATCGGGCGACATGTGTACGGGGGAGGTTTTTCCTAATTAAATAAATGAAAAAGGAATCTAATGAGGGTTTGGGAAACTAATGAATAAGAAANAATAAGATTCTTATGTGCTAGAATGCCATTGTCAACCACATTTGTCCAAACGGCTCTTCTGTCACCACATGGCCCATAAATATTTAAAAAGGATATTTGTTGCCTTTTCTCTAAATGAATGCCTGTTAAATAAATACCACCACAGCTTAAGTAAGTTGAGAGATCAAATTTCAAAGGGTCACAAGCCCTTTGTCTCCAACAATATCACTTGGAAAAGTATTGACTCCAGGGATTTGACGTCTACCAAATTCATTCAAGAGGCCAGTGGCACCCTTGGAGCACGTATTTCATCTTGAAGGGCACGTCGCACAAAGAAAACGGAAAGAGGCAAGTGGCACCCTTGGAGCACGTAGTGCGTCTTGAAGGGCACGTCGCACAAAGAAAACAGAAAAAGGTGAGTGGCACCCTTGGAGCACGTAGTGCGTCCTGAAGGGCATGTCATGATTTTCACTAATAAGTTAATAAACCTAGTTCCTAGAAAACTATGCCTCCTTAGGACCTAGTCGGTCTTAAAATACATGATGTGATAAGTAAAGTTTAATGACAAATGTTCCCTTAAGAACTATCGCCAAGCCTAGTGAATTGAAAACCTAGGTCTAAGTAGAACCTTAGAACAAAACAAAACTAATGAAACTTATAACCAGATTAAAGTGGAAATTTTAATTCCCTAAGGTTCTTTTTATAAAAAAATTAATTCACTAAGGTTCTTTTTATAAAATTTCAATTCACTAAAGGTTCTTTTATAACTAATAATAGAAATTCGAAATTTAATTATTAAAGTAAAAGTTATAATGGAGGATTAGATTCATAAAAAGAGTAAATGGTTATTTGTCTAAACTTGCTAATACTGAACTTAGTTAAAAAAAAACAAGAAGGGGAAACTAGAAGAAAAAGGGAAACTTCAAGAAAAAGGGAAACTAAAAGAAAAAGGGAAACTTAAAGGAAAAAGGGGAATGTCTAACTTAGTAAGGAATCTATCCTTGGAACTTTCTATTTATGAACTCAACTAGGACTTAAGTAAGGCGTAAGTAGTTTATGAATTGTAAGGAAATAATGGGACACTGAGGAGCGATTTTAGGATGAGGGAAATATGAATATTTAATTAATTAATAAAATTGATTTTCTGGTGCAACTAGGGGATCGGGCGACATGTGTACGGGGGAGGTTTTTCCTAATTAAATAAATGAAAAAGGAATCTAATGAGGGTTTGGGAAACTAATGAATAAGAAAATCTATATAAAGGATGGCAGAGGAGGAGTATGGATCACATCTAGTTTGTGTAATGTTACGTTGCTAAAATTTTATCTTGACTGAACTTTCTCTTGTGGGAGTTGGGATACCCATCTCGAGTAATGAGTGGTAGCTCGACCTTGCGAGGTGAGATGGGTGCTAGCATTCTCTAGTATTGTGTGTGTGGCCCCTTTGTCGCTTGGGGGGCTCAGGGGGAAGAAGAGTAGCCCTAGCGTTGGATGGGAGGTATTAGTGAGATCGCATCGGTTGGAAAGTAGGAGCTAGACGTAGCACATGCAAGACAATGACTTCATAGCATTCACATTTGGCTACGGTACGCATGTGTATACGATATTGAATGGTAGTTAAATAATTCTCTTATCCCTTCAGTTAATGTACTTCTACTGTATTAAATTTTATGTTTTATTCAGCGTAACACTATCCAAAGATTTCATTTTTATCCTTTAGTAAATTGTCTTGATGAGCCCAATGTTTTATGATTAGAGAACTTAAAGTCATCCCAGCCTTATGCTCATTGTATTTGAATTGATTTCCCATGGTGAACCCAAAATCTAATTTCAATGACTTCTCTTCGTTTGTTTTTGTTGATTTAATACGAAGAAAACTTGTGTTTATATCTTTTGTCCCTTATCCTTTAAGTTATTAGTCTGTGCCTGAGCAGTCAGCCAGGAGCCGAATCGACGGTCTTTCACTCTAGTGTTAAAGATTTATATTCAAATGCACTTCTTTCCTGTGCATGGATAATAAGTGAAGGATAAATATGCACCCAACTATCTATCCCTTACTTATCTCTGTGTTTTTCTCTTATGATTAATCTCTGATCTCTACGTTCTTCTTTTATGCATAATCCCTGCGTCCTTCCCAGAATTTTATCTCTGTGTTTTCTGGAATGATAAATCTATGCACTCGAATGATAAATATCTGTGCTTGAATGATACATCTCTGCATTTTATGTAATGATATATCTTTGCGCTCGAATTATAAATCTTTGTGTTTTCTCGAATGATAAATCTCTGCACTTGAATGATACATCTTTGCGGTTGAATGGTAAAATCCTTGCGTTTTTTAATGGTAAAATCTTTGTGATTTGAATGGTGAAATCTCTAGGTGAAATATCCAATCACATGAATTTTTAGATATTATTCAAATTATTTTTGTTGTACAGTGTGGGAGACTTCCTTGAAAAAGTGCCTCATAAGAAAACAAGAATTCTTCAGTTGGTTGCGCAATTTAAATATTGAATGATGTCACCTTGTGTCTTGTTGACTTGTCGATTAGGTGCTTGGGTATAGTCTTCTTGTATTTTTGACAGTTAATTTGGTCTCCTAGCGCATTGGAGTTTTCTTGGGTTATTGGTCTATATACGTTATGTTGTTCCTTGGTTACTATCACGCCCACCGCTTTGTGACGGCATGATTCCTGATGAGGGGATCATTACACGCCCCCATTGATAGAAGTGAAGGATAACCTAGCCAGAGGCATGTGCTTCTCGATGTGGGCATTATGTTCATTGTAATTTATGTTTGTTCTTGTGCTATAAATCTTGTTTGTTCATGTGCCTTGCTCACCATGAAGGTTCAAGTTACCTGTATCATTGATGATGGTTGCATCTGGTTGATCTTGATGCTGTCCCATAGCTTAGTCATTTTATTTTATATTTGATTATCGCATGTTTCGTCTAGTTGCATGATGTGTCAGTATGTTGGGTCATTCTTGTCTTTTGCCTGATTTGCATGCGTTGTCTTCATCATCAAGTTGTGTTGATTAATTGTTGTCGTTGTTGCCTTCCGTCTTAAAACAAAAAAATAAAATAAAAAATAAAATAAAATATTTCTTTTGCGTTGCTTTGCATGTAGTCGTAACGATAGGGGTCGTTACATATGGTATCAGAGCGAGTTCAACCATGTGATTGTGCATAGACACACCTTCCATAGAAGTATATACTTAAATTAATCACTTAGCGAAAATTAAAATGCAACCTGTCCATGAGTTACTCATGGTTAGAGGACGTCACGAAGGTTCACAACGTGGTGCCTGGGAAGGAGGCGCGACACCTCTAGTAGAACCCGCACCAGAGGGGTCCAACCCCCAAGGAGAAGAACAAGTCTTGAGCATGAGCCGATTGTCATGAAGGATGAGTTGGGTCTGACAAGGTGCTTCCAGGGATCTAATAGAGGCCTGGAAAAACCATATGTACTAAGATAAGCCCAGGGTGCCTATACCCCTGAGGGTCCACGACATGCACTGATCAATGTTGGTAGCATTCGTGGGTAACTCTAGAATATTAGGTTCCCATGTTCATGAGTTCCATGGGTGGCTATGACACCAAGGCATGGATGGAGAACAATAATGGTGCATTATGCTTAGTGGTTATGACCTCCAGCGTGAAGGTCCACGTAGGCAGTCTTTAACTAAAGGGTATTGATTTTATATGATGGAAAACACTCCTACCTCAACTAAACATGGTCGTTGAGGATGTGTCATGGGAACTGTTTGAGGAACGACTCTAGGAGAGGTATATTTTTAAGGAATACATTGAGCGTCATCTCAACGAGTTCAAATCCTTGAAACAAGGCAGTCGTGTGGTGCCCGAATGCGAGGCCCATTTTATGGAGCTACTTTGGTATGATCCACACCTAAATACCAAGAAACTTAAGGTCAACATGTTCATGTTTGGCCTTAATGTCAGCATTCGTGCAAAGGTTAGGATTATGATGCCTCAAAACTTACATGATGTTGCTCAGAAGGCCCTCATAGTAGAGGAGGATCTTTTCAACGAGGGTTATGGTAGGACACCCTCAATACTAGCAAGGCATGTGTCATATGGTGCGCAACAACATCAGACACCAGCTAGACATTCACTAGGATATCATGGCTTCCAAAGAGGATGTACTTTCACTACACCATGGAAACCAGTGCCTCAGCAGCAGAATCCTTACAGAGCATCATTCGACTATGCTCGAGACGTCAGGTACTGTCACTGACTAGACCCTTAGTATTTTGATAGATCCAGGTGCCACCGAGAGTTTTATTTCTGGTGCAATGGAAAAAAAAAATGAATGTAAAGTCTGTCGAACAAGACGATTTTAGCTTTGTAGAAATGGCTTTGGGATCCAAACAGAAGGTTGGTGAGAAGTTTACGGGTTGTAGCCTTAACCTAGGAGATTTTGTCACTAGGGCCAACCTGTATGTCACAATCTTAGGATCTTATGACATCATGATTGGTATGGACTGGTTGGAATCGCTTGGGGCGATACTTAACTGTAAGACAAAATGGTTGAGCTTGATCGATGATGAGGGACAGAGATGTGGGATTGTAGGTAGGAACCAGGGAGTTTCCTTGAGGTTCATCTCTTCCTTAAAACTACAGAAGAGTATGCACAAGGGATGTAAGATTTATGTGGTCCTTGCATTAAACAAGAAAGGAGTAGAGGAAGGTCTAGAAAACCTTCCGGTGGTGAGAGAGTTTGTAGACATGTTCCCTAAGGATTTACCTAGGATGTCACCAGAGAGGTAATTGGAATTTACCATAGACCTAAAACCGGGCACTGAACCGATGGAAATAACACCTTGTCAGATGTCAACCCTGGAGTTACACGAGATGAAAATGCAACTGAAGGATTTGTTGGACCTAGGACTTATACGTCCAAGTGTGTCACTGTGGGGTGCGCCTGTTATTTTCATATGAAAGAAGGATGGCTCATGGATACTTTGCATTGAGTACCGTCAATTGAGCAAGGCAACGATCAAGAATTAATATATGTTTCCAAGGATTGATGATATTTTTTATCAGATGAAGGGTGCGATGGTGTTTTCAAAAATCAACTTGATATTAGGGTATCACCAGTTATGGATCAAGGAGGATGACGTCCCTAATACCACCTTTAAGATGAGGTTTGGAAATTACGAGTTTATTGTTCTACCATTTCGACTAACGAACTCCCCAGGGTTATTTATGAGTTTGATGAACGGGGTGTTTCGCAAATACTTGGACAAGTTAGTCCAAGTTTTCATTGACGATATTTTGATTTACTCTCAGATGATGGAGGATCATATTAAGCACTTGCTCATGGTACTACAGTGTCTACAAGAGAACCAATTGTATGGGAAATTGTCTAAATGCTCATTTTATCAATCTAAGATTCACTACTTAGGGCATGTCATCTCCGACAAAGGTATCGTCGTGGATCCAACAAAGGTCAAGGATATTATGGAATGGCCTACATTGACGAATGTCCCCAAAGTGTGTAGCTTCATGGGTTTAGTGGGATATTATCGATAGTTCGTCGAGGGTTTTTCAAAGATAGCAAATACGATTATGGAATTGCAGAAGAAGAATAAGAAGTTTGTTTTGACCGAGAAATGCGCGGAGATATTTTGGAGACTCAAGGAGATGTTGACGACAACATAGATAGTAAAGGTCCCTAAAATGTACATGGAATTCTTAGTGTACACTGATGCATCCAAGGAAGGCTTAGGCAGAGTCTTGATGCAATACGATCAACTAATCGCTTACATCTCGAGAAAGTTGAGATGGCATGAGGAGAACTATACAATGCATGATTTGGAGTTATTAGCCATTGTTTATGCCTTGAGAGTTTTGGAGACACTACCTTATTGGATGGAAATTCAGACTAAAAGTGCACCACTGTGGACTACAACACATATTTACGCAAAGTGACTTGAATGTGCGACAACGACGTTGGTCAGGATTGCATAACGAGTATGAATTAGAGATTACTTACAGAAAAGGAACAATGAATAAAGTGGTTGATGCATTGAGTCGGAGACCACACATATTTTCGGTAATGCCTCTTCAGACGAATCTATGTGAAAATATTATAAATTTACAGTGCGACGATGACTGGTACAAGGAGGTCAAGGAATTTATCAGAAAAAACACAATGATGGTACCAAAATTTGATGGTTTTACTGTGGACAACAACAGATTATTGAGATTTAAAAATCAAATTTACATACCGCCCAACAACGATTTGAGGAGTTTGATCCTAAACGAGGCTCATAGAGCAGCGTACATGTCTCATCCTGGAGTCATGAAGATGAGGGCAGACCTTAAACCCTTATTCTTCTAGAAAGGAGTGAAGGAATACATAGTTAGCTACATGGCAAGATGTCTAGAATGTCAACAGGTGAAGGCTAAACATAGACATCTGGCAGGATTACTACAGCCATAAGTTATTCTAGAATCGAAATGGGAGGTCATTTCAATGGATTTCATTGTGGGATTTCCACTGACGGAAAGGAGACATGACTTGATTTTTTTGGTAATTGACACTCTGACGAAGAGTTCTCATTTTATTCCTGTGTGTATGATGTATCAGGCACCTGACATAGCTAGAGTTTTCATTAGTGAGATTTTGAGCCTACATGGCGTGCCTAAGAGGATTATTTCAGTTAAAGGATCGGTGTTTATGGACTAGTTTCCAAGAGGCCTTGGGAACCCAACTTAAATTTTGTACTGCGTAACACCTAGAAATAGACGGGAATATCGAGCGAACAAACTAAATCTTGGAAGATATGTTGCATATGTACATGATGGACCAACAGAAGTGTTGGGAATAATTCTTTCCACTGGTAGAATTTTCATATAATGACAATTATCAAAGCACCATTAAGATGGTGCCTTTCAAGTTTCTTTATGGGCAATCGTGTCAGATGCATTTGAGTTGGGATCGGCTTGAGGATAGGGTCCTAGTGGGACCTAAAGCGATCCAAGAAATGGAAGACCAAATGAAAACCCTAAGACAAAGGATAAAGGAAGCACAGGATCCGCAGAAGATTTATGTCGATGCGCGTCATGTCAATCGTAGTTATGAAGTTGGCAATCAAGTATTCTTGTGAGTGAAACCACATAAGAGTTCAATCAAGTTGGGAAAGGGTGATAAACTGTCTCCTAGGTTCATGGGATCCTAGGAGACTATGGAAAAGAGAGGGCCCATGGCCTATTGACTAGCCTTGCCTGATTCTTTGAGGCATATGCACGATATCTTTCACGTCTCTGTTTGATACATTATGTTAGTGATCATACACATGTTGTTGACATGAGTTCCTTGCAAGTATCAGATGAGGGTGCTCTCATATCAGAGCCAATATGTATCCTATACCATCACATTCCACAACTACGTCATCAAATAGTAGATCAGGTCAAGGTCCAGTGGAACAACTATAGTTCACACTCGGTGACATGGGAGGACGCATATGATATGCATCAGTAGTTCCCATTTTTGTTGATCACTAGACCTATGATATTCTGATACCCTTTATTTTGGCACTTACATATTGTGAAACTTCATAATGAAGTTTAAAACAAGAGGAGGTGTATGTAACATCCCTCTCTTGCGTGCATTGAGCAAACTTATTTTTTGAGGACACTTGCATGAAGTGATCTGGGTCGTTGTACTATTGGTTGTTTTGATTATGATTATGAGACATTTATGGATTTGATGTTGCGTCATTATTTTTTATATTTTCATCGATAGGTGCTATTGACTAGGTTCGCTTGAGTGTGTAGGACTCTAGAAATTGATCGAGTCAGGGAGTGGACTCTAGATCGAGTCAGGGAGTGGACTGCTAGGGTTTGAATGTTGTTGATTTGACACATGTACATATGATTAGATGTTATGATGATTGATTATTATTGATCACATGATTCATTGATGGATGAAGGTTGACGATATCTTGTCAACTAGACTCACATGTGGAATAAAGGGGTCATGCACGACAACTAGGGATGTTGAGGGAGAGGTGTGGAAGTAGCCCTGCCACAACCTACTAGCACTCCCACCATGGCTCGAACTATAGGTTAACGATGATTCTAAAGGGCACGTCGCACAAAAAAAATGGAAAGAGGCGAGTGGCACCCTTGGAGCACGTAGTGCGTCCTGAAGGGCACGTCATGATTTTCACTGATAAGTTAATAAACCTAGTGCCTAGAAAACTATGCCTCCTTAGGACCTGGTCGGTCTTAAAATAAATGATGTGATATGTTGGCCATCAACCAAGTTTTGAGGATCCTTGGTCATGTTTGACCTATTTTTGGGACTTCGACAGGTTGTCGAAGGCAGAGCGCAAGACGAAGTGGAGATCGCAGGATCTCAGCCCCTTTTTAGGGATTTTTTAGTTTTTGGGCTTATGTAATGGGTATGGGGATGTCGGCCCATGGGTTTACCCATGTTTAGGCCCGATTTTGTAATGTATAAATAGAAAGATAGGTGATGTAGGAAGTAGTTAGTTCGATCTATGTGATTGAAGGGTTGTAAGTTGTGCTAAGTTCTAAATGTATTTGGTGATGGTAAGTGCTTTGTGCATGTTGTGTGAGACTTGCAAGGCTAGGTACAAGTGACTGTAAAAGGATCTGTAAGGCTTGATACCTAGATCTACTCGGGGAAGGAGGATCTGGTGACGTGCACACAGATCTCCTGTCCTACGTGGAGTAGGGTTTTGTGGCTCTATGCATGTAGAGGAATTAGAGAAGCTAATAAAGAAGAAGAAGATTTGGTGGACGTAGCCCTAGGGTGGGGGTGAACCACGTACATCCTATGTTGTGAATGCTTTGTGCTTTATGGTTTCTCTCTTGTTTATATGATTAAATGCTTAGTGCGTTGTTAGATGATGAATGAATCTAATATGGTAGCTTAGTGTTGAATAATGTGAAGGAATGCTAGATTTGATCTATGTTAGTATGCTTAGTGCTTGAATCTATTGAATACATGGGAATGTTGCACTGATTTATTATTAGGGTTTAACTACGTTGTGAACTAAGATTGGATATTGATGAACTATAACTGTTAAGTTCTCTGTTAATGTATTCCAATCACGGATCTATGTCCCAGCTTAGGTTGCAGACACTGGAGTCCTGCAACCACCCCTGCCTCTACCTCGGGTGAGACTTCATCAGTTTCGCAGGTGTTGCCAAAAGGGTCGGTAGTTAGAGTTGTGTTGGTGCGTTGTTGTAGCGTTGAGCCCCGGGTCTTCCCTGTGTGAACAAATGGTTTCGTTGTTGGGACTGACCTGAAACTTTGATAGTTGGGAACTGAGGAAGAAGAATCTTTGTGTGAATAACTGACCTGAAACTGTGAAAGCTCTATGCGTAGATATGTCGCCCTAGTGCACAGTATTCTACTTGGATTGTGAAGCTTTGTGCTAAGAAAAGAAGTCTGATATGAAGAAAATAGGTAAGATCTCGAAGCTTTGTGCTCTGGTAAAGGTAATAATATTGAAATTTTTTAGATCTTGAAGCTTTGTGCTTTGTTGAAAGTAACATTAGTGGAAATTTTCATTTCAAGAGTATGGATCTAGGTATGTTTGATAAATTTTTTCCTAGACTAAAAACTAGGGCACAACTAGAAGAGAAAATGTTTGATATGAGTAGATCTGATAGAAATAGTGAAAGATATGTTATACCTATGCATAGAAAGAATGTTTGGACTAACAAATGAATGCAAGATCCTAGAAAGAATTTTTTGCAGGTTAGCTACCATGATCCTAGTGCACAGCACAGGAAAGGATGGGAATCGTTTAAGAGAAAGAGAGGATTAACTCTTTGTTACAGTTGCAGAAGACTGGGACATCTTGCTAAGGAATTCCCTGGAAGAAGACCTAGTTGTCTTTGTTGTAAAGCTATGGATCATGAAGTTCTGGATTGCCCTAGAATGATTGCTAAGGTTGAAAGAATGAATATGAGACAAGAAAATCCTGAGGAAGGTTGAGAAACTAAGATCATGGCAGAACCCCAGATAGAATCAGAGACTGTACTATTAAAAATAAAAGAAACCCTAAATGACCACCAAAATATCAACTTATCAGAGATCTTCAAAGAAAAAGAGTGCATAAAAGAAAGAATAGGAGACTTCAACATTGACTATGTTCTGGATGAAGAAACACAGGTGAATATCATGACAGAAAGAACTTGGGAAATATTAGGCAAGCTTGTTATGATTCCTTCATTGGAAGGAATAGGATTGTTTAGAGGAAAGTTGATAACCCTGTGTGGAAATATCACCCAGACATCTATGAGTCCTCATGGAACTTCGACAAAGGAAGATTTTGAGGTTGTTAAATTTATTGAGAACAATGATCCATTTGCTATATTACTAGGAAAATCTTGGATTGAAAGGGATCAGGCCAGAAGGAAAGAAGAAGAAGTCTTAGAGAAGAAGAACCAAGAGTTGAATGATTTCATGACTAGAAGGATCGCACACTTGATTGAAGAATAGGACAACATATCGAAGATATTTAAAACCGGAAACTTGGAGGTCAAAGTTGAAAGGAAACATGAGGACTTGAGACACCTATCTGTACAGGAGAGTAGAGCACCTACCCCAGATAGAGAAAAAGTATTGTCCTTGAATCCTAGGAAAGAATCTCAACATCGTGAAGTTACTATGCCAAGAGGAGATAAGAATCATAATGGAAAGAGGAATACCGAGATGAATCTCACTAGAAAGAAGGCTAGAAAAATAAGAACAGATCAAAGATCGAAAAGTTACAGAAGGTTCCATAGGAAACTTCATAGAAGGAAAATTTGCAAAACTGGAACTTCGTCGGAATATCAGAACAACACTACATCATACTTCTCCATGGTGAAACAATAGAGCCATTGGAAATAGTATAACTGTTATATTGATGCCCCAAATGGTTAGAATGACATTTATGGTCATAAATATCTCCATCATACCATTGGGATCATGTCGTAACGGACATAACTGAATTAATGAAGGCTTCTCGCCTATTGCATAGATCCATTGCCTAGTTATCTACTTATTTTGTTGATCCTTTCACCAAGAAAACTTTTTCCAACCATGATTATCTAAGCCTGAGGATTAGTTGATTTCCTACCTTGATCATCGAGCTATCACCATCCATCCCATTGCATTGAGTAGTTACTCTTCAAACCCGAGATATTCAACCACGAGCGTCTATGTCCAAAGAACTTAGTGCAGTCGATGAGTCTGTGAAGGAGGTACTCATCGACCTTATGACTGAAAGATTAATGTCTAAAAGATTAATATATGTGGGTGTACAAGCATCACTGATGAGAGGAGTGCAAGCCTCTCCATTGACCGCTCACGGATCCAGGCCATCCCGAGTCGTCATAGAAAAGAGAACCAAGAATAGAGATGACCTAGAAAATGCGAAACTAATCCCGACCACATTACCCGACTACATCCTGCCTCTGTCCAATGTAGTGAGTCGTGATAATGTGCCCAAAGATTTTGATTACACCATGGTTACCACATACCTCTTGAAGGGGATACGCGCAGTTAGAGCACAACATGATAGGATCGCAATGTTGAAGTTTAGCGACTTCAACCTAGGACACCACAAGAACCATAGTATGTTCACCCCATATAAATACTTGGCCAAGACGAAGGGGGAGAAATTGAAAATAATCCCCCAGCTGTGGAAGATGAACCTCGCACAATCCACCCTTTTAAATGTAATGAAGATCCCACATTTTGGACAACACTAGGAGGTTAATGCATGTGTTAAGATCCTTCTCTCATGCTACATGGCGACTACTTATGGCTAGACCGATGTATCACAGTAGATATTGATCCATAGGATCACTGGATTGAGCATGCAAGGACCCGACCCGCAGGACTTCTACCTAGGAAAAGCTACAGATCGCGCATTAGCACAAAAGATCAAGGATACCTATGACGATCTTGATAAGGGTACATGAGGCTACAAGGTATCTTCCATACAGAATGGCACAGTGTGCCTACCATGCCAATTAATTGTAGGAAAGATAGTAAGGAAGAATAGACCCATGTAGCTCACTGGGTTTGTCATTCACCTCATAGGGAAATGCGTGGAAGGCCTACAGATGAACTGGGAGAAGTACCTAGTTAACTAGTTGGAATTACTGTCACGAAGCACATGATCAGGGATACGAGTTCCACTTTAGCTGGCTCATGATCCTCATCGCATTTACCTCTTATGAAATGCTGGAAGGTGTGAACTTACCGGACATTGATCCATTCGAGCCACTCTCTGCGAGGTTCACCACGCTCTGGTACTCGAGCGATATGGGAAAACAGTGGCAGTCAAACGCAGTCTTTCACACATATTTTCTCCAACTGAAGAGGGAGATCAAAGTTTAACTTCGCATGATTCCAAACACCCTACAATGGTTTCTACCCCTCATGAAGGTCTTCACATATTGACACTTCATCTATATCACTACGTGAGAAAACAATCATAAGGAGGAGATTCAGTTGTACTACAAGATCACAAAACAGGACCTTGAGGAGATAACTAAGGACTGGTCAGTAGACCTCCTTATCCCCGCCAATCCTACAGAGATGTTTGACTCCAAACCTGATAGCTCAGAGGCTACTCAAAAAAAACATGACACACCCGGAACTAGTAGAAGAAAGAAGACCGGAGAAATCCAAGACTTAAGCAGCGCATCAGAAAAGACTTCTTTAGTATCACCTGGCCGAGGGGGTGATGACGAAGTAGAAGAGATAAATGGAAAAGAAGATGAGAAGAAGCAAGGAGAAGTAACACCGCCTAGAGATGAGGCTGATCCCTTGAAGAAGAGGAAGGTTTCTCCCCCGAAACCCTCTTCCCTGAAAAAATCCAGAGCCACCTTGACTAATATGCAGACTATGCTCACTGTCGATGACTTTGACTTCATCATCGCAGCTATAAACAACGCCTCGCAGGAAATATTGTAGAAAAAATAAGCCAAGAAGGAGGATATGTACAACATAATCGAGGTTGAACTCCGAGGGGTACAACAGGCCCTTACATCCAGTCATACAGTGTCCATTGTGCCCCTGCCACCGGAAGAAACAAAGTTGGGAGATGAGCCAGCCCAACTCCACAGACCAGCTGATGTGAACGAAACTCACCTTCATCGTGCACAGGAAGAAACAAAATTAGCCACCTAGGCCTTAAATAAAGAGCAAGAAGTAGTTGTATAACAATGTTGAGTTGCGGAGTAGGAAAAGGTTGATCTCCAGACAAACTTTGAAGAGGAGAAAGAATAGATTCAACAAGAAAAAGAATAGTTTCTTGCAGAGAAACTCGAAGTGAAAGAAGCATTCAACAAAGCACTTTGCTCTATGACTAGCTTACATCAAAAGGAATAATACCGATTTGAGCATCAATTAGATTAGCTCATGGAAGCTATCCAGCAGATACAACAAATAATAGCAGAATTAGAGCTACGAACAGTGCTCAGCACTCCGCAGGATGTGATGGATCAAAGAGAAGCAACTGCTCGAAATGCAGTTGAGAGAATAAATGCCCATGCCATGGAATGTAAACAAATAAGTGATCACAGTGCCTAGACTTATGAGCGACTTAGTGAGAATCCATAACTGAAGGCACTGGAGTCACAGCTCTAGGAGGCGAAGCAGCAAGCAGAAACAATACATGCACATTTGAAGCCTCTGTCAGTTGTTGAAAAGATGAAGCGATCCCAAGAACAACGCATTGCTCAACAGCAGGTCCAAACCATTCAGAGAAAAATCATGGAACTGACTCAGAGGCTCCAACCTATATAGAATGAGGCTTGCCAAATGTTCTTAGAGATCGAAGGCCGAGGAGAAGAACTGGAGCAAGTTGTCACTACAACTGAACAACGCTTAGAGGGACCTATCAACGAAGCTGTTATCTAATAGTTCATTGAGCAGGAGGTCGTGGCACAACAACAGGTTGAAGAAACTCAAGCCAAGGTCGAGGATTTTGAAGCAGAGCTACACAGACCAGAGTGACTCAGGATGAGTCACAGGTGAGTGTTTGGGTCTTGTTGGCCCTCGACCAAATTTTGAGTATCCTTGGTCATGTTTGACCTATTTTTGGGACTTTAACAAGCTGTCGAAGGCAGAGCGCAAGACAAAGTGGAGATCACGGGATCTTAGCCCCTTTTTAGGGTTTTTTGAGTTTTTGAGCTTATGTAACAGGTATGGGGATGTCAACCCGTGGGTTTACCCATGTTTAGGCTTAATTTTGTAATGTATAAATAGAAATCTAGGCAATGTAGGAAGTAGTTAGTTCGATCTATGTGATTGAAGGGTTGTAAGTTGTGCTAAGTGATAAATGCAGTTGGTGATTGTAAGTGCTTTGTCCATGCTATGTGAGACTTGCAAGGCTAGGTACAAGTGACTGTAAAAGGTTGTGTAAGGCTCAGTACCTATATCTACTTAGGGAAGGAGGATCTGTCGGAGTGCACATAGATCTCATGTCCTATATGGAGTAGGGTTTTAAGGCTATGTGCATGTAGAGGATTGAGAGAAGCTAATAAATAAGAAGAAGAGTCGGTGGACGTAGCCCCAGGGTGGGGGTGAACCACGTACATCATGTGTTGTGAATGCTTTGTGATTTATGGTTGCTCTATTGTTTATATGATTAAATGCTTAGTGTGTTGTTAGATGATGAATGAATCTAATATGGTACCTTAGTGATGAATAATGTGAAGGAATGCTAGATCTTATCTATGTTAGTATGCTTAGTGATTGAATCTATTGAATCTATGGGAACGTTGCACTGATTTATTATTAGTGTTTAACTATGTTGTAAACTAAGACTAGATATTGATGAACTATAATTGCTAAGTTCTTTGTTAAGGTGTTACAATCACATATCTGTGTCCTAGCTAAGGTTGCAGACACTAGAGTCCTGCAACCACCCTTGCCTCTACCTTGGGTGAGACTTCATTTTCTTCGCAGGTGTGGTCGAAAGGGCCGGTAGTTAGGTTTTTGTTGGTGCGTTGTTGTAGTGTTGAACCCCGAGTCTACCCTGTGCCAACATGATAAGTAAAATTTAATGACAAATTTTCCCTTAAGAAATGTCGCCAAGCCTAGTGAATTGAAAACCTAGGTCTGAGTAGAACCTTAGAATAAAAGAAAAACTAATTAGACTTATAACCGGATTAAAGTGGAAATTTTAATTACCTAAGGTTCTTTTTCTAAAACTTTTAATTCACTAAGGTTCTTTTTATAAAATTTCAATTCACTAAAGGTTTTTTTATAACTAGTAAGAGAAATTCAAACTTTAATTATTAAAGTAAAAATTATTATGGAAGATTAAATTCATAAAAAGAGTAAATGGTTGTTTGTCTAAACTTGCTAATTCTGAACTTAGTTAAAAAAAAAAAACGGAAACTATAAGAAAAAAGTAAACTTAAAGAAAAAGGGAAACTAAAAGAAAAAGGGAAACTTAAGAAAAAGGAGAATGTCTAGTAAGGAATCTAGCCTTGGAACTTTCTATTTATGAACTCAACTAGGATTTAAGTAAGGCGTAACTCATTTAAGAATTGTAAGGGAATAATAGGACATCGAGGAGCATTTTTAGGAACACTTTTAGGTGGGTGAGGGAAATAAGAATATTTAATTAATTAATAAAATTGATTTTCTAGTGCAACTAGGGGATCGGGCGACATGTGTACGGGGGAGGTTTTTCCTAATTAAATAAATGAAAAAGGAATCTATTGAGGGTTTGGAAAACTAATGAATAATAAAATCCATAAAAAGGATAGTGGACGAGGAGTATGGATCACATCTAGTTTGCATAACGTTACGCTGCTGAAATTTTATCTTGACTGAACTTTCTCTTGTGGGAGTTGGGATACCCAGCTCGGGTAACAAGTGGTATGTAACACCCTGTTTCCCCCAAATTTGTAATTAATCCTAATACAAGAATTACCATGCTAAAGCACGATGAAATTGTGAATGTATGATGTGAATGGACCTTATGAAGAAGGTCGATCAATGTAAATAACATTATGAATTTATATTGCAGGACTGTTGAGAGGGGATGTGCAAAAAAAGAGACCACGATGGCGGTGGAAGGTACCTGGAAAGGTGGCGCTAACTTCTACAGAGAATGAATACCGTATTTGGACTCCACTGGCCCGTTGCACCAAAAGCGGCTCACTAGCCCTGAATTTAATGCCTTGCAGACTACAGGTTGATGGCTTAATGAGGGATGGGGAGGTGAACCGTCCATCCGTAGAGCCATCAGGCCTGATCGGCGCGAGGTTAATCATGCCACACGCAACCTCGCAAGAGGATAAGGCGTATGGCAGAAGCAATGGAGAGGGAAGACGCGAGGGGAACTCTGGCATTACGCAAAGTGAGTGATAGCAGAGAGGAAGGATTGCAACCTTCGCTCCTGGTCACTGGCAGACAGAGAGACGCAGTCTCAGAAGCATTTGATCCAGGTGGATATTGGGGGCCACCCACCTTTTCCAAATGGCTCAAAACAGTTTTCTGGCCATTTTGGCAATTTACTATTTTTAGTAGGTTTTCACTTCCGGGGCCATTTTGAGGGCCTAAATGAATTTTTTTCGAGATCAAGGTTCTCAATGATAGCCAAAGGCATGATTGAGCCCCCAAAATGAATCTCCTCGACGATACCTTTCCAACGAGCTATCACACGCCTAAAACGGAGATCGTATGCAAAAGTTACGACCACGGGAAGTTGATGCACCAACTTACCCAAACGGGGCCCACATGACTTTTGGCGCTTCATCTCCTAGGGTTAGGTTTTTGGATGTATAGGACTTTTGGCATTCTCGATTATTGTAAAAAGGCCTCCAGAGCCTCATTGTAACCATCTTCTCTTCTCAGAGATAAGCTGCCACCATTCTAGCGAGTCTTTCACTCTGTATTTTTACAGTCTCTGTACATTTATCTGATTAATAGAAATCGTGTATTACTATATATCTATGTTTATGGATGCATCTCTGATACATTTCTGTTATATTATTGAATGTCTGCAATATCTCTGTGCATTTCTTTATTATATCTCCGCTCTCATTTCGTGCCGAAAATAATTCGGATCAGCATCATGGTCTCAGCTTGGGGGTGGCTAGTGGTAAATCCACTAGGAGTCGCTACGCCTACGGTAGGGTGGAAACGAGCACCCCTCTCAGTAGTTGCACCCACTTCTAGTGGTATTTCTGATAAGTATCTTACATATTGCATCTTGAAATTTATATACTGATATATGTATATATATGCTCATAGAACTGTGAAATTGTGAACGATTTCAGTGTAAGAATGTTTGCACAGTGTTTGATATGAATGCATTGATATATTCTTATCACAAAGGAAACTATGCACGACTTACGTTGATAAATAAATCTAATTATGCCTAGATTGAACTAAGTTAGGCTTCCAGCCCATTCTCGGGAAGTTGTTTCCCTTATCCGTCTCCAGGAAAGCCCCGGAATAGATCTCTTGTAGAGATTCCCTCCTGGGAAAGGTTTTCCAAGAACCTGGAAAAAGGACTTGAATGGGAACGTCTTAATAACCCTGTACGAGGAGGAATGACCTTCTTAAGGTTTCGAGGTAGCAGCATAGGGATAAGAAACAAATCGACGAATGATATCTCGTCGGATGACCCATAGTCATTTGTGACCATTAGATTGATGAGAGTAACAAGGGAGTTACATACCTTGACCCCTTTTTCCCTCTATCTTTGTGAACAACGAGGAAATCAGGATCGTAGATCCCAAGGTTGATGAGAAAATTTGGACCATTTCTCTTTCCACATTCATGAAGTAGTGGAAGAGTGCGCGTGGTGGGACATATCTGAGCCATCAGATCTTGAGTAGATACCCGTCAGCCGTTGGATCGGGAGAAGATGCCCAGAGTTTAGTCTTTGGAGTTTGCACAGAAGAAGAGATCTGGACTGTCGGATCTGGGTCCAAATACCCGACAGTCATTGGATCTGTTAGGAGTCGCATGGGAGTTAAACTCTCATAGGCGTAGGTAAAATCCTGGGCTCATCGGGATATCGGCATTCCCGTGGACAAGGGATCGGGGAAGTCCATAGTGAAAACCTCGACAGAAATCTGAGTCGTCAGTTTGGGGAGACAGGTGTCAGAAATCTGAAGAGAGTCAGGATATTCGGCATCGGGAAATCGGAGTTCCTGAGGTCGAAAGAATTGGGACATCACAAGTCTCGAAATCCTGGAGAAATCAGGACCATACATTAGACGAGGACGTGTGGCAGCAATCGGCGCCATCGGGGAAAGTCCCGACAAGAAGTTGTTGATCGACATTTGGGTCATCGGGATATCGGGGATCCTGGTGAAAAAGTGTTTATGCAGGATGGAATCGCGAAGTCCAAAACCCCGATGAGTGGGAGCCAGCTGTCAGCACAACAGACAAGGAAGGAAGCGCCATTGTGTGGGCCATCTGTCAACATGGCGGAGAATCGGGGTTTGAGGGATCGACAGTCCCGTAGGAAAATGTTTTTGACATTGGAAATCCCGAACCCCAAGGAAGATCAAGGACCGTTGATCCAGTAGACGATCACGGTTGTTGATTAAGCTAAAGGCGGGCAGGAGTTGCTAGCTGTCAACATAGCGGGGAGTCGGGATTCGAGGGATTGTGAATCCTGAGGACGATTGCACCTTGGCATTGGAAACCCCGAAGCCCCAATAGGTAATATGACTGCGGTCATATAGAGGAGGTCACGTGGACCAAGAGTCTAATCTGGAGGGCTAATGGAAATTAGAGCTCATCGGGAATTTGAAACCCAAAACCCCGGAGGGAGGTAAGACAGCGGTCACGGGGATAGTGGTCATATGGGCCAGAAGCCTAGCCAGGGGAGCTAGTGCGTAAAGAGCGCGTCGAGATTCGAGGGATCGCGAATCCTGAGGACAAGTGCATTTTGGCACTTGAAAGTCCGAAACCCCAATAGGAGGATATAAAGTTGCAGTCTTATGAGAGCGGTCATATGAACCGGAGGGCATAGCCAGGAGGGGCTAAGGCCGAAAGAGAGCTCATCGAAGATCGGGAAATCAAGAGCATAGGAACTCTCAACATAAAAAAGGACGAAACCCCGAAAACCCCAAAATTGTCATCAGGAAAGACCACAGTTATGAGCAGAAAACCGAGTAGGTGCATGAAAGACCTGTGGATCGGGGATTGGCATTTTGTTGCTGCAAGCTTCGGGAATTCTCATTATTGAGAATTCAACGAAAAAATTTGATTTAAGGTAGTGGGTATGTTACAAAGTGGTATCAGATCATGGTTACAAAACTTGGCCTACTTGGGTTCAGGCACGAGCCGTGTTAGAAGATATTGTTATCTGCGTTTCTCTTTAAGGAGAAGGACTGCAGAATGAAACTATAATTTGGAAATTTCTATAACCCCTCTATTAAAATGATAACTACTCTCATAGGAGTAGGGGTGCACTGATCATTATTACTGATAAGATCTGAGTGCAAATAACAGAGGTGGAATAAATTGTGCTATGAAGCTGCACGAGCCGGACAAGGGACATGAATTGAGTTGTTCTGTTTTAGTGTAACGATGACTACCTACTAAAACAGGTAGAGTCTCTTGCGATTAAGATGGCTGGTTAGGTAAGGATTAATACCCAAAGGAAGAACCCCTTCATGATTTGGGAAATTTGGTAAGGACTGGTAGGATCCTCAGAAGGTCATGACCATTGTATTATTAAGAGAGTAAACCCTGAGCATATAATTCCTCATGATTGAGAGGACTAGTGAAAGTATGTAGGGTCAGATTTACCTAACCTATAATGGTTAGAATCGACAGTGAGGATAACCTGTTTGAGAAGTCCTTTGGGACTATTGCAAATTCCCAAGAGTGACCCTTGTTGGTCATTTCCATAAGGAGAGGGTAACACCTGTATGAGTTAGGACTATGAGATTAGCCCTGTAAGTAACTTAAAAAAATCTCAGAAGATATAGTAGGAGAAATCCTTCAGAAAAGAATTTTGAAGATTTGGATGGGATCTAGAGTCAAGATCCATTTAGAAAGAACCAAAACGTTTCGGGTTGTTCGATCTTGGGAAGTAGCACACTGTTTAGTTGCGAGGAGATACCGGAATTCCGCAATTCCGGAGATCAAAGGATTCGAGGTTCTCCATAATAGAAGTCCTAAAGTCGCGAAATGCAAAATCGCGACATAATCACAACCGTCGGTTGGAGAGCCGTTGGTGACCGTTAGACCTAATTAATCAGCGAAGGAGATAAGGTTGATAACCTCTCATCACTCATAAGCTCAGGAGGAATAATATCCGTTAGATTGGAATCAACGAGAGTCGTTGACCTAGAGCTTAAAGGTTTCATCTATGGGAAAATGGAAGCGTAGACTTCCCAAAGCCACGCCAGGTAAATCACCGATTTGATCAGGTCCATTGATTGCCAGGGAGATCTGGACCATGGGATCCAGATTGTCAAGTCCGCATAGATTAGAAGTTGGGAAATGGTGGAGCGTTGTCCACGGATTCGCCAAAATACGGGATCTTGACGCTTGTTTGAGAATTGACCCCAGATTCCGAGCGAAGGGTCATGTAGATGAAAGAGCCAAGAAAACTTTAGCCTTGGTCTTTCGGGTTTTCAGATTTCGGGAGTCAGGGAAAACAGAATTCCTTACAACGGGAATTCTGAAATCGTGAAATGTGAAGCACCCTTTTAAACTTGGATCGTGGTCACCGCCGGTGCTCACGTGAGGAGAGGGTGTAAGCCAGTATAATGAGTAGCGCATGAGTTTAATGCACCGAGAAGCTTCCTATTAAGAAGCCTGATACTCATACCAGTAAGGTATGACAGATGTATAAAACGTGCAAGTAATGAACATGTATGATGTAAGAGTATAAGTATACTAAAGGCCCAACATGATGGCCCTGATGAGTGAAACGTGAGGCAAGACTTACACTTGCCAAAATTGAATGAATACCATGGATGTATGGTTGACTCTGTTCTGAAGAGTCGTGAAGGATCTGTCTTGAAGGATAGCTTAAAAGGAATGTACTCCATATCCCCAGGAAAAAAAAAAATCCAGTGCAATTAAATGAAAGAGTAAACGAGCAAAGATACTCTGTTGTCATGATAAGAGGCAAATGTTTATTCCTTTGTAGATCACAATGAGAAGGATTGTGAATAAATCCTGAGATGACTAAATTTAAAAATGGAAATGTATGTAGGCTATGAAATATAACTATGATAGCTACATGAAGGCTTAGGATTAGGAAAGTGGTTAAGTACATCATAGATGTAAGATTAACAAAGATGCATGTTTATATTCCTTAAGGGGATATTTGGTAGACCACTAAAAAGATAACTCAAGGTTGAGGCCATCACAGTGGTGATGGATCTAGAATGAGGAAGTTACATGCTGAAGGAGTTCCCGGTGGAGGAACTGTATAAGGTCTCTGTCAGAGGAACAGAGTCACAACCCTGATAATTCTTAAAGGATTGGACAATGGGCTGTAAGGCCTGTCCATGTATAAGAATCATGTAAGTAATTGAAGACTAATAACCGAATAGTGACCATTCTGATAACCTAATGGAAGTGTGTAGGATGCACATGTCCTTGACCCATTATGAACAAAGAGTTGCTACTAAAGCATGTTGAAGTATCCTAAGAGTTAGGATGGGCCTAAATCAGGGCTGCTCAGAAAAAGAGCAGTTGTGGAAACCAGCTTGGTTGGTAAGAGGCCAGTAAACCCACTGAGTATGATTAAGTGAATAAATGAGTACGTTTAATTGATACATATTGGTTGAAGCTGTGATTAAGGAAAGGCAATGAGGCCTTAGAGATAACTTGACTGGGCTGAAAATCCCCAGGCGATGTAGAAAGAATTGGAAGAAGGGGAGAGCCCTCAATTCTTTCTTTGACTGTGCATTACATTTTTAGAGGATGAGAAAGCCAGTGCATTGATGAATGAAAATGCTTTGACGCCATAATAATGATGGTTGTAATGTTGTGAAAATTATTGCGAACTGTTGTGTTACACTCATGAAAAACATTAAGGATAATGTGATGAAGTGCATACGAATATGCTAGACATGCCTGAAAATGTTTTATTAATTAAATGCTATGATATTTGCATTTCAATTTCATGACGATTAATATGCCTATGGTGTATGTCATGTGTAGAAAGGAATAATATTGGAACTGTTGAGGAAGACAGTTGTCAATAATGAACAACCTCAAGCAGAGGGTGACCATGGAAGGGTTGCGGTCGAAAGGTTGTTGAAGGGACTGTGGAAATCCCGCTAAAAGTACTACTGATAAGGTAGAGGACAGAAAAAGGGTGCAAGAAGCCAAGAACAGGCATAAAGGTATTCGTTCCTATGTGGCATAGGGTATGAAGGGATTTGGTAAGAACCCCTTCCGAAAAATTTATTATTGCATGCTATACCTAAAAAAAAAAATTGAAAGGGCAGTTGTGTGCCTTGGATATTCGAGTAGGGTATGATTCGGGGAGGATGACCTGAATAATGGAGGCATGAACCTCGGGTACTAAAATACCGATTGCAACCTTCAGAAGAATTCATGAACTGATATATCATGAACACATGGACCAATCAAGGAACGATTGGAAACAAAAGTGCTCATGGATAGCACGTTGCTTGGACTTACCTCTAGGAAATGAATATTTGCATAAAAGACAAACAATGGATTTTTCATTGAGGAAGGAGGACCTTCCAACATTTTTACTCACGTGGTATAGGTGTTAGAGAAAATCAAATTTGGGTGGCCATGAATGTTGGCACCCTGGTTATTAATGAAAGCATAATGCGCGGGCGCATTCATGCGAAACTTTTAAGTTTAACATGTACTAATTTGGGGTCGTGATTGGCCTATAACAGGAAGCGTGGATTCTGTTGAAAGAATGAATGAAAACGAGTAAACCGTATGAGGAGAGGATCGGTTAAATCCCAACACCCCATGACCAAGAACCGGTCCTAAAGTGTGACAAACTTGAAATCAATGCAAGAATGTATTGGGTATGAATGTGGCCAAGGATAGTGGCACATTTGTTAAAACCCTTTGAAATGTTGAATTACGTTTGAATATATATATATATATA
>ML779820.1:540577-577099 GCA_009831015.1 Picea engelmannii
GCTGGGCCAAACTGCAAGAATGGTATATCCTTTTGAGGAAGTAATTTAATCATTTAAGTGTGCACAATTCTAAGATTGTTATGACGATGTGGTAAAGGTGCAACAAAATGTATATGCATGGAAAAGCTAACAAGTTGTTTGGCCGATTGAAGTTGAAAGTGAAGGAAGCAAAGGGGTCTTGGATATGGCAGCATTGTAAGCCCATAATGAAGTCCAATTGCCTGCTAAGCCAAACCATTATGGGGAGGAAAGTCCCATAATTATGAATTTGGTTCCTGTGCGGAAAAAATATGAAAACAAATCGTGAGAATGGAAAAATCTATGGGTGATAGGTTTGCAATAAAATTTTGAAAGCCAGAATTGATAATGATGTCTCATGAATTTTGTATACCTGTGATACAGGTGAGAAGAAAAGACATGTTCAGAAGGGAACAAATGAAGGCTGTCAAAACTGAAGATGATGAACATGACTACTACTGAGCCATGAAAATCTTGTGATGAGTCATGATCGCTTAAAATAAAATTGTGTTGAGGTAACACCAGCCGGAAGGACGCCTCGGCAGAGCAAGTCTGAGGGACGCCTCGACTGTAAGACTCGATAGAGCCTCTAAAATCCTTCCTATGCGAGAAAACCTTGGCAGGGAAATATGGATCGCCCGAGGGACTGTATAACAGTGAAAGGGATGCCTGACCCTGGGCTTGGAGGGTGAGTGACCGCAAGGAAGAGGAGACCTTAATAAATTTTTAAACTACTGGGGTAATGCACGCAATGGGTAGTTTCTCGTGCAATTAAAAAAAAAGAAAAAAAAAAACCTTGGAAAGAAAGATGAAATTATGATGGCTCTTGTGAGCTATTGAATTGGAATTTTGCATCCTATGGGTAAGTCAAGGAGGATGATGAGCATGGATGACAAAATTACCATGTGGAAACAGATCCATAAACTTCACAGATAAGTATTATGCTAAGAGTATGAATTTTTATTTTTTTTTCTTTGAAATTTGAATATCAATAAGATGTTTTTAAAACAAAATTGTGAATTAATGTGCTTGTTGTCCAGGAATTATTGAAGGAAGATGACGAAGATCAAGACTTATGAAGTGGCCAAATAAGAAAGGCATGACATGTGTTTTGAGAAAGAACATCGAGGACGGTGTTCCTTTAAGGGGGAGGGAATTGTAACACCCTGTTTCCCCCAAATTTGTAATTAATCCTAATACAGGAATTACCATGCTAAAGCATGATGAAAATGTGAATGTATGATGTGAATGGACCTTATGAAGAAGGTCTATGAATGTAAATAACATTATGAATTTATATTGCAGGACTGCTGAGAGGGGATGTGCAGAAAAAGAGACCATGATGGTTGTGGAAGGCACCTGGAAAGGTGGCGCTAACATCCACCGAGAATGAATACCGTATTTGGACTCCACTGGCCCGGAGCACCAAAAGCGGCTCGCTGGCCCTGAATTTAATGCCTTGCAGGCTGGCAGGTTGATGGATTAATGAGGGATGGGGAGGTGAACCACCCATCCATAGAACCATCAGGCCTGATCGGCGCGAAGGTAATCGTGCCACGTGCAACCTCACAAGAGGATAAGGCGTATGGCAGAAGCAATGGAGAGGGAAGACGTGAGGGGAACTCTGGCATTACGCAGAGTGAGTGATAGCAGAGAGGAAGGATTGCAACCTTCACTCCTGGTCACTGGCAGACAGAGAGACGCAGTCTCAGAAGCATCGTGGTCTCAGCTCGAGGGTGGCTAGTGGTAAATCTGCTGGGAGTTGCTACGCCTACGGTAGGGTGGAAACGATCACCCCTCTCAGTAGTTGCACCCACTTCTGGTGGTATTTCTGATAAGTATATTACATATTGCATCTTGAAATTTATATACTGATATATGTATATATATGCTCATAGAACTGTGAAATTGTGAACGATTTCAGTGTAAGAATGTTTGCACAGTGTTTGATATGAATGAATTGATATATGCTTATTACAGAGGAAACCATGCATGACTTACGTTGATAAATAAATCTAATTATGCCTATATTGAACTAAGTTAGGCTTCCATCCCGTTCTCGGGAAGTTGTTTCCCCTTATCTATCTCCAGGAAAGCCCCGGAATAGATCTCTTGCAGAGATTCCTTCCTGGGAAAGGTTTTCCAAGAACCTGGAAAAAGGACTTGAATGGGAACGTCTTAATAATCCTGTACGAGGAGGAATGACCCTCTTAAGGTTCCGAGGTAGCAGCATAGCGATAAGCAACAAATCGACGAATGATATCTCGTCGGATGACCCATAGTCATTCGTGACCGTTAGATTGATGAGAGTAACAAGGGAGTTACATACCTTGACCCCTTTTTCCCTCTATCTTCGTGAACAACGAGGAAATTGGGATCGTAGATCCCAAGGTCCATGAGAACATTTGGACCGTTGCTCTTTCCACATCCACGAAGTAGTGGAAGAGTGCACATGGTGGGACAGATCTGAGCTATCAGAGCTTGAGTAGATACCCATCATTCGTTGGATCGGGAGAAGAAGCCCGGAGTTTAGTCTCTGGAGTGTGCGCAGAAGAAGAGATCTGGACCGTCGAATTTGGGTTCAAATACCCGACAGTCATCGAATCTGTCAGGAGTCGCGTGGGAGTTAAACTCTCATAGGCGTAGGTAAAATCCTGGGGTCATCGGGATATCGACATTCCCGTGGACAAGGGATCGGGGAAGTCCATAGTGAAAACCCTGACACAAATCCAAGCCGTCAGTTTGGGGAGACAGGTGTCAGAAATCTGAAGAGAGTCGGGATATTCGACATCGGGAAATCGGAGTTCCTGAGGTTGAAAGAATTGGGACATCACAAGTCTCGAAATCCCAAAGAAATCAGGATCGTCCATCATAGGAGGACGTGTGGTAGCAATTAGTGCCATTGGGGAAAGTCCCGACAGGAATTTGTTGATCGTTGTTTGGGTCATCGGGATATCGAGGATCCTGGTGACAAAGTGTTTATGCAGAATGGAATCATGAAGTCTGAAACCCCGATGAGTGGGATCCAGCTGTCAGCACAGCAAACAAGGAAGGAAGTGCCATTGTGTGGGCCAGCTGTCAACATGGCGGAGAATTGGGGTTTGAGGGATCGGCAGTCCCGTAGGCAAATGTTTTCGACGTTGGAAACCCCGAACCCCGAGGGAGATCAGGGACCGTTGATCCAGTAGACGATCACGGTCATTGATTAAGATAAAGGTGGGCAAGAGTTGCTAGCTGTCAGCATAGTGGGGAGTTAGGATTCGCGGGATCGTGAATGCTAAGGACGATTTCACCTTGGCATTGGAAACCCCGAAGCCCCGATAGGTAATATGACTGTGGTCATATAGAGGAGGTCACGTGGACCAAGAGTCTAATCTGGAGGGCTAATGGAAATTAGATCTCATCGGGAATTTGAAACCCAAAACCCCAGAAGGAGGTAAGACTGCGGTCACGGGGATAGTGTTCATATGGGCTAGGAGCCTATCCAGGAGAGATAGTGCGTAAAGAGCGCGTCGGGATTCGAGGGATCACGAATCCTGAGGACAAGTGCATTTTGGCACTTGAAATTCTGAAACCCCGATAGGAGGATATAAAGCTGTGGTCTTATGAGAGAGGTCATATGAACCAGAGGGCATAGCCAGGAGGGGCTAAGGCCAAAAGAGAGCTCATCGGAGATTGGGGAATCAAGAGCATAGGAGCTCTCGACATTAGAAAGGACGAAACCCCGAAAACCTAGAAATTGTCATCAGGAAAGACCACGGTTATGAGCAGAAAGTTGGGTAGGTGCATGAAAGACCTGTGGATCGGGGATTGGCATTTTGCTGCTGCAAGCTTCGGGAATTCTCATTATTGAGAATTCAATGAAAAAATTTGATTTAAGGTAGTGTGTATGTTACATGGTAGCTCGACCTCGCAAGGCAATTTGGGTGCTAGAATTCTCTAGTATTGTGTATGTGGCCCCTTTGTGGCTCAAGGGGCTCAAGAGAAAGAAGAGTACCCCTAGCGTTGGTTGGGATGTACCGATGAGATCACATAAGTTGGCAAGTAGGAGATGAATGAAGCATGCGCAGGACAATGACTTCGGAGAATTCACATTTGGCTATGGTATGCATGTGTATATGGTATTGAATGGTAGTTAAATAATGTTCATATGCCTTCAGTTAATGTACTTCTACTGTGTTAAATTTTATGTTTTATTCAGTGTAACACTATCCAAAGATTTCATTTTTTTCCTTCAACAAATTGTCTTGATGAGCCCAACATTTTATGATCAAAGAACTTAAATTCATCCCAGCCTTATGCTCGTTGTTTTTGAATTGATTTTCCATGGAGAAACCAAACTTTGATTGCAATGAATTCTCTACGTTTTTTTTTTATTGATTTAATACAAAGAAAAATTGTGTTTATATCCTCTCTCCCTTATCCTTTAAGTTATTAGTCCATGCCTGAGCAGTCAACCAAGAGTCGAATCGAATGTCTTTCACTCTGGTGTCAAAGATTTAGATTCAAATGCCATGCTTTCCTATGCATGGATGATAAGTGAAGGATAAATTTTCACCCAACTATCTATCCATTACTTATCTCTGTGTTTTTCTCTTATTATTAATCTCTAATCTCTGCGTTCTTCTTTTATGCATAATCCCTGCATCCTTCCCAAAATTTTATCTCTGCATTTTCTAGAATGATAAATCTTTGTGCTCGAATGATAAATATATGTGTTTTATGGAATGATAAATCTCTGCACTCGAATGATAAATCTTTGCGCTTGAATGATACATATCTACAGTTGAATGGTAAAATCCTTTAATTTTTTAATGGTAAAATCTCTGCATTTTGAATGGTGAAATATCTACATTTGAATGGTAAAATCCCTGCATTTTTGAATGGTAAAATCTTTGCGTTTTGAATGGTAAAATATATGTGTTTGAATGGTGAAATATTTTTTTTTTGAATAGTAAACTCTCTATGTGTTCTTATGATTAATCTCAGCATATCCATGCCCAACGAATAACAACTTCTCTCTGATTTAAATTTTTTCATTTCCAACTTCCTTTATGTTTTTGGGCATATTTCACAAGATTCACGCCATGACTTTCTGGGCATATTACATAGCATTCACAACACGATTTTCTTGGCATATTACATAGCTTTCACACCACGATTTTCTTGCATATTACACAGGATCCACACCATGAATTTCTGGGCATATTACACAACATTCACACCACGATTTTCTTGGCATATTACACAACTTTCACACCACAATTTTCTTGGCATATTACACAATATTTACACCACAATTTTCTTGGCATATTACACAGATTTCACACCATGATTTTCTTGGCATATTACACAACATTCAAACCACGATTTTATTGGCATATTACCCAAAATTCACACCACGACTTTCTGGGAATATTACACAACATTCACACCACGATTT
Source organism: Picea engelmannii (assembly GCA_009831015.1). Taxonomy (NCBI): domain Eukaryota; kingdom Viridiplantae; phylum Streptophyta; class Pinopsida; order Pinales; family Pinaceae; genus Picea; species Picea engelmannii. Next base: position 546,039 of record ML779820.1, read on the forward strand.
TCTTGGCATATTACACAGAATTTACACCACGATTTTCTGGGTGATTTACCCTGTATTTACCCAACTATATCAACATATTTATCAATAGTTTTATCAATAGATGTATCAATAGATTGGTTAATGGACAACGACATTGATTTTTGACAACGAATATGATCGACAACGTTTTTATATGCGAATGAAAACATTTTTATATGTTAATGACAACGTTTTTATATGTGAATGGCAGCGTTGTAATATGTGAATGACTGCGTTGTAATTTTTTTTGTGTATGACAACGATTTTTAATAATAATGAATGACATACATCGATCTTGTATATATTTGGACAACGATTTTATTTCTGGACATCTATTTCAAAATGACAGATAAGATGATGTGGAAGTTCTTTTGTTAATCCAAAAGAAAACCCCTTGTATTCATGTTCTTAATATATTAAATTACCTGTTTATGATGGTAGACATTATTTTGGTTAACTAAATGTAAGTACTAATTCCTTATACCACTATGATTAAGCTAGCTTTCAAATAAAATTCTATTATATAGAGAAATAAAATAGAATATCCAAGCACATGAATTTTTAGATATTATTCAAATTATTTATGTTGTACAGTGTGGGAGACTTCCTTGAAAAAGTGCCTCATAAAAAAACAAGAATTCTTCGGTTGGTTGCACAATTTAAATATTGAATGATGTCACCTTGCGTCTTGTTGACTTGTCAATTGGGTGCTTGGGTATAGTCTTCTTGTATTTTCGACAGTTAATTTGATCTCCTAGCATGTTGGAGTTTTCTTGGGCTATTGTTATAGATACATTATGTTCCGCCATGGTTACTATCATGCCCACCGCCTTGTGACGGCATGATTCCTTATGTGGGGATCATTGCACACCTCGATTGATAGAAGTGAAGGATAACCTAGCCAGAGTCATGTGCTTCCCAATGTGGGCATTATGTTCGTTGTAATTTATGTTGGTTCTTGTGCTATAAATCTTGTCTGTGCTTGTTCCTTGCTCTCCATGAAGGTTCAAGTTACCTGTGTCATTGATGTTGGTTGTGTCTGGTTGATCTTGATGTTGTCCCGTAGCTTAGTCATTTTATTGTCTATTTGATTATCGCATGTTTCGTCAAGTTGCATGATGTGTCAGTATGTTGGGTCGTTGTTTTCTATTACCTGATTTGTGTGTGTTGTGTTCATCGTCAAGTTGTGTTGATTAATTGTTGTTGTTGTTGCCTTCCGGCTTAAAACTAAAAATAAAAATAAAAAAAAGATTTCTTTTGCATTGCGTTGCATGTAGTCGTAACAATTGGGGTCGTTACATAAGCACTTCCACTTTGTTGCAATAGTTATATTGTTGGTTATTATTGTGGACTTCATTTAATGTTGTGAGAATGCTTTGTGAGAGTTGATTTGAAGGTTCAATCTCTAGAATTATCTATTCTGTGTTCTTGTAAGTGCGCTTGTAGTGACTATCCAATTTCACCAATATAGACTTTGTCATAGGATTTTATAGACTTTTCCATGAGAAAGTTAGGTGGAGGCATATTTATACCTTGTAGGTTTGTATATTAATATGTTCCCAATTTTTAACTTTTTTCCATATCATAATAGAAAGTTTCTCAATGTGGGTCTATGAACAAAAGATCAACGGAAAGATAAGAAAATCTCAAATGGATCTCTAATTTCAATGCTCTAATTAAGTGCATTTAGTACATGATGACAAAGGTTTTCTTTTTTCCTCTATTTTTATTGTTAGTTGATCATATATAAAATTTGGATGCAATATGTATGATTAATATTCTTTACATTAACCAATATTGATTTTTTATGTTGTAGATTATTAGGTGAATTTCTATTACCATCGTCAAATGTTTTATGTCATACATACCAAGATTTACATGCCATTATGAAAGATATTGTAATGAAGTATCAATCTAGTCATGCATGTCTTGATGATCATATTCTATATTATGGATAACATGTGTTGAAACAAGAATGCCCGAAATGTCAAATTAGTAGATATCGAATTGATCAATTAACAAAAAGGGTACCTCGCAAGGTTCTTCATTATATTCCCATAATTCTATGTTTGTGGTGATTGTTTAGGTGCAAAAGCATAGAACAGTTTATGGATTACCATGCAAAGAACAAAAGTAAATATGGTGTTATTCGAATGCCTACAGATGAATCTGCATTTAAGAAGATAGAGGAAATATGGCCACATTTTAAAGTCGGACCTTGTAACCTTAGGCTTTCATTGGTATTTGATGGTGCCAATCCATTTGGAGAGCTCATATACACTTACTCAGTGTGGCATGTTTTTTTTATCAACAATCACATTGCTCCATGGATGTCAATAAAGAGGGAGCACATGATGTTGGAAATGATTGTTCTATTTATTTGTTTATAATATTTTTTTTTAACACGGTAACATCTCATTTGTCTTGTTGGATTGACTCTTGTCCTTAACAAGAAAAGAGATCAATGGTAACAGTGCGGTAACATAGATAAAATATTTATCCGAGCAGTGGTAAGATTACATGGTGTACCAAGAAGGAGAATGAAGCGAGACGGAATCTCACTGCAGCTAGGGCCTAAACCCTAGCCGCCCCCAAGCTGGTTTTCGTTTGCAGGAGCACGTATCCTCGTTTACAGCAGATGATCAGGGATATACAAAGCCGTGGATCGGTGTTTTAGCATGTGGGCTTGGACTCGGTGTCTCAGCGCGTGGTCTTGGCCTCGTTTACAGCAGTCGATCAAGGGTATACACGTTTTGCATGTGTGTTGACCCTAGCCGCGTGCACAGGCAGCCTCGACCCTCTCGGCGGCCAGGCTTATCTTGATCGGCACCTCTCCTTTGTTCGCCTGCGTTTGCGTGCATGTTGGTGCAGTGGTCCTGGTTTGTTGCAGCGACTGGTCTTCTTTTTGTTGCTGGAGGTCAGCTATGATGGCCCCAAATCCGATTGTCGAGAGGGTAAAGACCCTTTGGAAGCATTCAAAGTGTTATTCCACTCAGCAGGACCCAAATCCAAGCCTTCTCTCTTGTTTAAGTTTGTTAAGAAGATGGAGGAGATCCCTTCACTAGAGCTATCTCCATAGCAGCCTTGCACTCTTGCCCTCCATCTAGCAGAAAAGGCCCTCATCGGAAAGTTTACGGGGTTATGGCCTAGCCCCAAAATGGTGGAGGCATGGATGGATGATAGTTGGAAATCGCTGATAAAGGGAAAAGCTTCTCTGTTCGCAGTAGGCAGGGGTTTTTTTGTCTTCAGTTTCTTGAGCAAAGAGGACTATGATCTAGTTTTCAGATTTGGACCCTATTTCATGGGGTCGAGAGGACTGTTCTTAGCCCCCTGGAATCTTGACTTCAATCCCGAAGCCGAGATCACCGCAGCCCCTGTTTGGGTTAGGCTGCCTCAACTTCCCTTGCATCTCTGGGGGACAAGCTCTCTGGAGGACATTGGGAATACGCTTGGGCGTTTTCTGGACAGAGCAGAGCCGAAAGGGGACCAGTTTACCTGTGCTCGCATTTGTGTTGAGGTTAACCTTGAGAAAGGTCTTCCAGAAGCCATTAAGCTCTCCCTGGGGGAATGGTGCCATATCCAAGAGCTGGACTATGAGCAGATTCCTTTTAAGTGCCTCTGGTGCCATGCTTACGGTCACTTCGCAAGAAACTGCCCCAAAGCCTCTGAGGAACCGAGACCAGTCAAAGCAGATGATTTTCAACCCATATATAATCGATGAAGGCAGTCAAGGCGAAAGGATCCACTAGCCCAGGCCCCGAAGGCCACTTATTCAGTAGAGGTAACTCTAGAAAACAAAAACAGCTTTGATGCGCTAAAGGAAGATGAAGCCCTAGAATCAGAAGCAACAACAGTCAAGGAAGATCCTCCAGCAGACGAAAATCGGTCGGAATCCACCCCCCAGACTCAGTGGCAGCGAGAGAAACTCGGGCTTCAAATCCGGAACCCTCTGCCCATGCAGGTCTGGTTGTAACAGTCCCCTCTAGCGGCTCTGGGGGAACTTCTGAACCTGAAGACAATTCAGTCCCGTCTCCACCCCTTAGCCGAGGGCGAAGGTCCAACAAAGCATGCAGAGAAAAGGAGGCGGCCTCCAACATTTCTTTAGGTTCTCAGAAAAAGCTGGACCCCTACATTAAGGGGAAAATTTCAGCCCCCTCGGTATAATTCTTTGCTTCTGTCTTTTGCTATGCTCACAGTTTGTGAGAATTTAATCATGTACGCATTCTATGTCATATTATCGAATTAGCTCAAGGAGCAGAGGGATTGGTCTCCCAAGACATTCACAAGAAGGTTGGCAGCACTGTTAGAGGCCACCAACCTTCTTTAGATTTGTAACTATCTGATTCTGGCTAGCCAGAATGCCGCTTAATGCAACATAACCGTTTTTGTCAAAAAAAAAAACATCTCATTTGTCTTGTTTATTTCATAATTATGTCTTATATTTTTTTCTTTACTTGTGACAAAATTTATTACATACCTTAGGAGCTATGTGACATAGGTGTTTGAAAAACCATCCATAACCTTTAAGTTCACCAGCAACAATATAGTATAGAGAAGACTTGTTTTGGAGCCTTCATAAAGAGGTTGTCTTTCCTTCTAGAGTACATGTATATCAAAAATGCCATCAATTTGGTCGTCATCATCATCCATTCCAACATTATTAAATGTATCCTGGATAAATATATTTGTCCCATCTTCTTCAAATGTGTTATTAGAATCATCATCCTCTTCCATAGGATCATTAACTTGATCTTCAATATTCGCTCCATGTTCCTGAACATACACTTGTACAACCACGTCTTCCTCCATGGGGAGTGCCCTAGGGAGTTGTTCCTTGATAATTACTAACAATCAAGTAATATTAGTGTATATAAAAAATATTAAAATGATACAAATGTTTACAAATATAATCTAGGAAAACAAAGACAACAAATATAAAGATAGCTTAGGTGAGAGGGAGAAACAAAGATAAAACATCAATGATGAAGCTTGTGCAATTTATCAATATGTTTATGAATATGTTGAAAAAATATAGGAAATGACTTACTTTTCTTGACATGTATAAAGAGAGACACTTTGTGATATATATAGTCACAACCAACAAAAACAACATATTATTATTTCTCCTTCTTCATTATGTCATATTCTTTCTTGATTTCACTTGGATACCATAAGTTCTAAGTGGATGGAAATTTTCCCCGACCCAACTTGGAGACCACAGTTTAATTTATAAAGGGTTGAGAGTTGAGGGATTAGGAGTTAATGCATTAGTGTTCCAAGGGTTAGGGGTTAAGAGGTTAGGGTTTAAGATGGGATAATTAGGGGTCATGGATAGGGGTACTTAATGGTTTAGGGGTTTATAAGGGGTCAAGAGATAAGGGCTTAGGGGTTAATAGTTTATTGGTAGTCCAAGGGTCAAGGGTACTTAGGATTTGGTATTCTATATGGAGAAGCCATCTTAACCGGTGAGAGTGAGAAAAAAATACAAAAAATCAATGATGAATCTTGTGCAATTTATCAAGATATTTATGTTTATGTTGAAAAAATATAGGCAAAATGTTAATTTTCTTCACATGTAGAAAGAGAGACACTCTGTGAGATATATAGTCACAACCAACAAAAACAACATATTATTATTTCAACTTCATCATTATGTCATATTATTTCTTGATTTCACTTGGAGACCGCAAGTGTAAAGTGGATGGAAACTTCCCCTGGCCCAAATTGGAGACCACGGTTTAATTTATAAGGGGTTAAGAGCTGAGGGATTAGGGCTTAATGGATTAGTGATGAAAGGGTTACGGGTTAGGGGTTAAGGGGTTAGGGTTTAAGGGGTAACTAGGGGTCAATGATAGGGGTACTTGATGGTTTATGGGTTTATAAGGGGTCAATGGATAAGGGGTTAGGGGTTAACATGTTATTGAACATCCAAGGGTTAGGGGTACTTATTATTTGGTATTCTATATGGAGAAATCATCTTAGGTCAGAGCGAGAAACAAAGACAACAAATAAATGGTGAAGCTTGTGCAATTTATCAAGATGTTTATGAATATGTTGAAAAACTATAGGAAAAAAGTTACTTTTCATTACATGTAGAAAGAGAGACACTTTGTGAGATATATAGTCACAACCAACAAAAACAACATATTCTTATTTCAAATTCATCAATATGTCATATTCTTTCTTGATTTCACTTGGAAACCACAAGTGTTAAGTGGATGGAAACTTCCCCTGGCCCAACTTGGAGACCACAATTTAATTTATAAGGGGTTGAGAGTTGAGGGATTTGGGGTTAACACATTAGTGATGAAAGGGTTATGGGTTGGGGGTTAAGGGGTTAGGTTTTAAGGGGTAATTAGGGGTCAATGATAGGGGTACTTAATTATTTAGGGGTTTATAAGGGATCAAGGGCTAAGGGATTAGGGGTTAACAAGTTATTGGCCATCCAAGGGTTAGGGGTACTTAGGAGTTGGTATGATATATGGAGAAATCATCTTAGGTGAGAGAAATAAACAAAGACAACAAATCAATGATGTAGTTTGTGCAATTTATCAATATGTTGAAAAATATAGGAAAAATGTTACTTTTCTTGACATGTAGAAAGAGAGACACTTTTTGAGATATATAGTCACAACCAACAAAAACAACTTATTCCTATCTTTCCTTCATCATTATGTCATATTCTTCCTTGATTTCACTTGGTGACCACAACTTTTAAGTCGATGGAAACTTTCCCACAACTTGGTGACCACGGTTTATAAGGGGTTGAGAGCTTATAGAGCCCTTTGATCCCTAACCCCTAAACCACCCCTAACCTATAAACCATCAACCCCTAACCCTTTAATCCCTAGCCCCTAACCCTCATACCCTATCCCCCTAATCATTAACACCTTAACCACATTTCCCTTAATCCCTTAAACCCCTAACCTCTATGCCCTTAATTCCTAACCCCTAAACCCTTCAACCCTAAACCATTAAACAATAACCCGTTACCCCATAATCCCCTAAACTATTAACCCCTAACCCCTTAATCCCTAATCCTAAACCCCTTAAACCATAAACCCCTAACCCCTACTCCCTAAAACCCCATTAATCGCTAAATCCCCTAGGAACTAAACCCACTAAACCTACCTTAAACACTAACCTATTAACCCCTAACCCCTTAACCATTGAGTCCTAATATGGCCTTATTAACCCTTAAACCACTAAAATCTTAACCGCTAACCCCTTACACCTGTACCCCTAAACCTTAAACCCCTTAACCACTAAACCCTACCCTAAACCCTAATTAATATCTACATCTTATGTCTAATTCTTGGATACAACTCTTGTTCCAGGATATTGAAGATTACGTAGGGTGAATAAATTAGTCGTCACCAAAGAAAAGATAAGAAATCTTAGGGCCAAGATAAATTTAGACATTTTGTTCCAGGATATTGAAGAGCCGTGTGAAGCAGAAATACCACCTTCCGTTCCGCTTGAAATTGGCATTAATGATGATAATAGCATTAGTGGTGTGGGTATTGAACAAAAACACACCGGATAAGAGCCCTATCAATGAGAAGTCAAAAGAGGCGAAGATAAAGGATGCTACAAAAGAAAATTCCCTTAGTGACTTGGCAAAAGATGCAAGATTGGAGGAAGGGGTACCCAAAAAAAACCTTGAACATCAAGCCCCGAAAGAAGAACCATCTACTAAGGCTCTTAGAAATGAAATCAAGGATCATGAGGAGAAGGTATCTAAATAATGAGAAAGTATATAAAGAAAGAGAGGTGGAAAAAAAGGTTCCAATGGAAAGTGACTTGGTATATTCCTTGGAAGTCCTTCAATTGGAGGTCGAGGTCATGAACTAGAAGAAGGTTGTTGAATCCTCTAGCCAAGGTGTTGGAACATCACCAAACTATCCACAATATGCATGAGAAATCGGTTGACTTGGCCACTGAGGTAAAACAATTGAGACATGACAAGAAATAGTTATGGCATATGGCTCATGTAGCTCTTGCTTACTAGTGTCCTTAACCAGTATATGGAGTCTTTTGAAAGAATAATGGCTATCCTCTCAAATCAGGTCCTTGGCTATACGTAGGCCCTACAAATGTTTGACTCCTTTTCTCTCAAACACTCAAATAAATTCCAATCATTTTTGTGGGGATGTGAAATTGAGGGCTTTTACCTCACTCATGAATCATCAAATATAGTGGAGTAATGCCTTGTTCCATATAGAGCATGATGAATGAAATGTTCATTTATGGGTGAAAAGAGAAACTTTTTCTCCTCTAAGGATAATTCTGAGGCATGAGAATTTACTTAAGCAAGATCATTTATTTTTTTCCTATGATGAACTCAAAGGACTACCATCTCTAAGCATATAGGATAAATAACTTAAACAAAGTTGAAAGCTTTACTTGCTTGTGAAAGGAGATGCAATTTTTTATCAACTCAACAAATAAAGATAGAACCCTTTTTCTATCCTACTTTCAATATAGCCCTAAACAGGTTTAAAAGATACATGGATTTCTTAAAAGGGTGTTGGACACAACGGATAGGCTTGAAATTTTACTTTTCACTTATTTTGTGTCCCTCACCAAAGTATCAGTAATGTTATTCTTGGGAATATTAGGAGGAAGAATCCTTTTGGGAGAATATTTACGGAAAATTTGGTTACTATGTGATGAGGAAGAAGGCCATTCCCCTTACAATTGGAGCAATATTTACTAGAAATATCCATACTTTATCTCCTCGATGACTAGATGAAAGGGTTGATCAAGGATGTACAACAATTATGGTCGAGGTGGATTATGATCCCTATGTTTTCCATCCTTTGGGTATCCCTTTTCCTGTACATTCATCCTTTTTTCCTATCCTTTTGCACCCTATTATTTATGGTTTTGATGTTTAAAACTAGGATTTAGGCTCAAGGTAACCTTCATCACAATTTATGACTTTTCATTTGATTTCTTGTTGAACCCTAGGAAAAAATATACCATACTTTGTATTTGTCTTTGAATAATGAATTAGTTGGGAGGTCGCCACAAATCCACCTACCATAGATCCACTTGCTACAAGTCTGTGTGATTTAGATCGATTTAGGCCATTGTTTGTAAAGAAATATGGTTAAAGAACATGGCATTGTTACAAATCCTATTGGTTGTTGTAGATCATGAAAACTATGTTAGGGTCCTAACCCGCACATAGGTAGAACAATATATTCGGATGTAATAAAGGTCAATATTAATAAGCCCTTGCAATAAAATAGAATAAGTCGAATGTAAGAAGACCTAATAGAAGCTTCCTCTTCTAGAAGGATCTTCCTCTAGATGCTTATTTTGATAGACATCTTTAGTATAAATAGGAGTCGAGGGTATGAATTATATTTTAATCATATATGTATGTTCTTTCTATAGAATGTTCATAGAAAGAATAGAATTTGCAGCTTAAGTTAAAAGTAATTACTTAATTAAGAATATGATGTTCTTCATCAATAAAACCATAGTACAAAATTAGTGGTAAAGTGATATCTAAATCCTGCATATACAATACAAGGCATCTCATAATATATTAGAACCTCAGGTTGATAATTCAATGTACAATAAATTTAACTTCCCTTGTTGTAATTAAGTAAGGTAATTAAATGGAATGTCAAGAGGTATGAGACACATTATGAAGGAAGCTAGAAAATAATCTTCACTATGAGAATCCTTTCTTAATACCTAAAGAAGAGTGGGTAGGTTTAAGAGCCAATGCAAAGGGGAAAATGACTCAAGAAATCAAAGAAAATACCAAAAACTACTAGGTATTAATTCAATCCCCCCCTAATAGTTATTGATTGTGATAGAATTATTATAAATGAAGATATGAATATTTTAACAGGTTGAAGGACAATAAAAGGCCAGCAAGGCAAGAATTGATAAATGTAGTCACCACCACCTTCGTGCCAGAGGGTGCATCAACGTTAAAACATGACATCTAAGTCAACATGAAATGAAGTCATTTATGCATCAATGTTAAAACTTGACATCTAAGTCATTGATTCTGGACTTGTTAACATTTTCCATATATATTTGTTATTGTAAGGTTAAAATGAAGAAGACACAAAAAATATTATAAGATATATTACCAATTTGACCCTTGTTAACATTTACCATATATATTTGTTATCATAAGGTCAACATGAAGAAGACATGGATGGTGTTGCAAAGAGATATTCCATCAATGACACTAATCATGATGGAAAGAGTGGTCATGGAGGCGAGGGTGGGGATGGTGAGGAGGTCATCATCCATGGTCATGAGGCTGATGAAAGTTATCAATTTTTTAAGTTGATTTTTTTATCTTGAGCTATATTAAAATGTTCCATAATTGTTTTTAATGTTGAATTGATACTAACATATTAAATTATAAGTTTCAATTCTCAATATTATTTTCTGCTCGGAAATGGTGTTGATGGATAGAACAATTTTTTAACATTTAGTCTAAGTCATCAATTGAATGACCCAGAAAATGTAGAAGAATATTTTTCTCAACCTTTCTTGAGTTCTTACTAGTATGTACAAACGGTGAAGGAACATTTCAAACGGTGAGATCAAACGGTGAAGGAACATTTCAAGGGACAATGTAATATATGGTTAATGGATGTTTCTCACTCTGAAATATCCTATAGTTTTCATTGGATTTAATCTAACGATGGATATCCATTTCGAAGAAAAATGTGCCCATTCTATATTAAAGTCTTTCTTCTTTGAAATATCTAATAATAAATATACAATATGATCTAACGACCCATATTCATTTCARAGYAATAAGTKCTTGATGSATAGCAAGGGAACTATCCCCTGAAATATACCACKGGAYGACACATGCACACAAAATGTTTTTAGAGAAATGAAAAAATGGTTTTCAAAATTGCTTTATGGGTTCCAAACCTCTATGAAATAATGTTGGTTTTWTGTTATGRRGCAACCTYGACATGAGTTTTTGCATTTATTTCCCATCATTTATTTCATTAATGTTGCATGCATTCAAGGTACTTTCTAATAAATTGCAATAATTTCCATATGATGTAGGTAAAAGGTGGCATCATATGGGAAATTGGCATTGGAAAGGGTTATTTTAATTGTTGGCTTCACCATTTTAATATGGAGTTGTTAATCAAGTCACTAGCTTGGAAAGGGACAATTTTGAGTATGTTGCAACTTTTGTTTAAATGGGTAAGTTTCCCAACCATTACTTCATGTTATCTACAAGATTGGCCCAAAATTTTGGTAGAATATGGCTCCAAATGAATGGTTTGGATATTTAAGTTTAAAAAAAAAAATGAAGAGGGTAATCCTTTTCCAGTAGTCGAATGGATTTCTCTTGTGATATAAACCGAGTCGAGAGGAGCCTTTAGTGACTTCACCAATATATTTCTATTTTCTGCTCATGCCATTTTTCAAGGATAATCACCCCCATGGATGCCCAATGGATTTTGTAGCATCCTCCAATTGAGTCCACAAACTAGAGTTAATGATTGGTACTTCTATTATAGCCATCCAAGTGTATGGTTGTGAATTTGAACCTTACCTATTACCAACAAATATCCCATCAAAGGTTTTTGTTTTAGAGTATCTTATACAAAGGATATCCTCTGATCATCTCCATTTTATTTCAAAAAATCAAAAGTCATCCTCTTCTTTTCCTCCTCAAGTATTCTCATTTTTTGTTAACAGTAGGTCAACCCTTGATACTCGGAATAAAATGATCTCTTCCTAAAATTGAAATGATGGATAATAAAGACATCTAGGAAGAAGTGCAATACCTGAAAAGAATGCAATTGGAAAAGACTAGCTTGAATACTAGAGCAGTAATGGAAGCAAGACCCACAATGTCCACTAGCACGATTCCAATACTCTGGACTCTAATTGTAGTAAAATAGAAGCATACCAATTATTAAGACTTGAATAGGTGGTTGAATATATCGATACTTTGGAAATTAGATTTTTGTCTGAGGAAGAGGAAAGATAATGAGGATTCAAGTGAACCTAAACAAATGGATATAGGTGGTTTGTATCTAATAAAAGGGGAGATTCAATATTGAACCAAACAAATCATCAAATATACATATGATGGGTCCGATACAATCCTACAAGAATTTTTGATATAGGAAGTTAACACTCCCTTAGCATATTTACAACCTAAAATGGAAAGTGAGGTAATGTTGGCAATAACTTCTTCGCCTATGCCTATAGTTCAAAATCCTACTACAAGTGATAAATCGTTGAAAAAATTAGTGGAAACTTTGTTAGAAGCTCAAGTTGAGAGCAAGACAAATCCCTTTGTAAAAATCAATGAATTGAATGAGAAAGAAAGGTAGTTGAAGCGTTTTCAAGGAGCACAAGTGGTGATATATGATCCTACTATCCCATGCTTTCAATCATCCACTGGCCATGATAGAAAAATGTTCAATCTGTTAGTTTTACCACTCGATCCTTTAGGGAGTATAACAAGTCTAAAAGAAAACAACATTTGTGCAGGTTGATATAAATTAGGTCAAAAATATAGACATGATCAAGTGACATGAATAGATAGGTGGAATGGTTTCTAGGAGGATGATTCAATTAATAGTAAATTTTAAAAGGCTACAAACTCTGGTTAGTAATTTAGAAACTTATCTAAAGTATGAGAGAATCATAAACAAAATCAAAGTAACTAAAGAGAAAGATTTGGAAAGTAAAATAATTTATTTAGCTAACACCTCCGATAGCACAGATCAATGAAAAGGACATTGACATTGATGCACTCTTAAAGATCGCAACAATCTTGATAAATTGTTGTAGGAATCTTTAAGTCAAGCCCCATGTAAAAAACATCTAATTGATCAATTGCAAAAAATGGGCATAAGTGTGTATAGATAAAAATAAATATAGCCTAATTCAAGCAACTATGTTTTGTAAAGAGAAATGACTCTATACTATAAATCAAACTAGATGCACTCAGAAAAATCATAGTCTATGGATAAGGGGCTTCCAATTGACCAACAACAAGGGTATTAAGGTCCACGTGTGGTTGAGTGTAGGTAAAAAAGGGATAGTTATAACTAGGAGAAACTAAGTGATAAAATCAGAATGGCCCGAAGAAATCTATCTGAGGTTCCCTCTCCTATGAGAGTCACCTGGGTAACGAAACCTAGTAGAATGGCCACTAAGATACCTCTTCATAGGTACATGTAACATGTTTACCTTCCTTCAAGATGAAGTCTAACAGCCTAGGGATCTTTACTAGTGAAAGAGAAAGGAGTATCAATCACATATTTGTTCTAAACATTAGCTTTATCCACTCCAAATAGTGCACCTATTACCAAACAAGATACGATCATGTCCAACAAAAAGGATTTTAAAAGTACCCTAATAGTCAACTTATATGTTTCAATGTGAAATGATGAAGGGGAATTATTTGAATGTCTATCCCCAAAGTCCAAACCTAACTACAATATTCCTTTTACACCCAAGTGGGCATAGACATGTTAGATTAATTAGTTCATTATTAAATTAAGCTTAGTAGCATGAACCTAGCATATAATTAAGGTGTGGTAATATGTAAACATGTGGTGTGACTAACATGAATTAAAAATGCTTGTAAATGAAAGTAATTTGCAAGAAATATAAATTAATGATAAAGTAACACAAATAAATACTAAATCAAATTATTTTTCCTTTATCTAAGTTAACTTTCAAAACTGAAATATACTTGCAAATATTCATATTTCAAAATAAAAAATTATATACTTTACTCTTTGGCTAACCAGCAAACAACTTCAAAAAATAAAGGCTCTTTTGATAAGAGAAATACTAGGGGTCTTATATAGAACTCTTTTGTTTCACTAAGTGACTTTTCAATTATGGAATAAATGGAAATCTAAAACAACAAACAAAACTAACCTTTTGCCAACTGAAAAATTTCTCATTATATATAAAATATATAATTGCTTACAAAACACTGATCATATCCAAAGTTTCTAGATCTTTGATCTACCCTCCTACTCAGCCAACAAGAAAATCAGGCATACTCTGTCTCACAAAATAAACTCCTCAAATACTCTCATCTATAGTGAAAAGGCAGTATTAACCTCGAATACAAGACTTTTCCCTTATACAAAATAATTACCAAAAATCTATTGACTCCAAGAAAGGTTGCTCTATAACAATTCATATCTTTATAGCCAAGGTAGGCCCTTCGTTACCATCTTCCCAAAGAGAATAGTATATCTTTCCTTCAGGTAACTTGAGTGCCTTTTTTGATTTCTTATCAGCCTCCATATTCAATTCTCGATAGATATGGTTAAAACTGAGCTTGTTGAAAAATTGGAATAGCTCTCTAAATTGGACCTTCCAATAGTTTAGAGAAATTACATGTAGCTTCCATCTATTGCTGCACCAGTCAATAACATTTATAGAGTCTCCCAGAACCTGTAAATTATAGATATGAAGTCTTGAGGCCAGAAGGAGATTTTCCCAAACTCCTAGGAATTCTTTGCTTGTGTTGGTGTTAGGGCCACAGTTACAAGTCCAAGTAATGGAGGAAGTATCACTAAGTTTAATCACACCCCCATCCCCACTTTTTTACCATTTTCCAGCGCGGATCCATCAAAAAAGCCCACAGTTTCCCCTGTCAATAGAATAGACTGAAAGGTTTGAGGAAGTGGCTCCTTATTATAAACTAGAGTTTTATTAAAAGAGCCACAAACCTTGTAGACAACCGATTCAATAGTCGGGTTTCTATCCTCAAATAAGGATCTATTTCTCTCTAGAAAAATGTTCCATCACATCATAGCTGGTAGAGTAGCAAATTTTGTAGACCATGAGATCCATTTATCATAGCATACATTAAGGTTCAATCCCTCCCACTCTTTTCATATTTTTAAGACCTTTAAGATGTAGGACCAAACTTTCCTAATACAAATACAGTTAATAAACAAGTGACTAACTATATTTCCCCCCCCTAGAACATAAAATGCAATAGCTAGGTCCTTCCCAACCCCTGGATTGTAGAGATTCCCAAGCAATAATCTTATTTTCCATTGCAAGCCACAAGAAAAGTTTAGTTTTTAGTGCAATCGGCCAAGTCCAGAATGAAACTCTCCATCCCCCTATAGTGGTCAGACATTTAATCCTCATAATGGAACTGTAGACATTCTTCACCGTTAAAAAACTAGATTGGTCACCTCCACTCCAGAAAATTTCATCGCATTTGTCTTGTAGACATATGCCAGATCTTGATAACACCCTGCATTATCCGTTGCATTCTGTATCCAAGACCCTTGCAAGCGTAATTTCATGACTGTATTTCCATATAGTTCCAATAGAGACAAATCGTGTCCCTCCATGATCCTGATAAATAATATTAATATCCCTTTGTGATAATTCTAAAATGAGCATTGGATACAAGAGAGTAGAGGGCCCCAGACCTAGAATCACATCCTTACCAATTTTGATCGACTGTCCTGATCCTGGACTCCAACTCAACCATTGTGCTATAATCAGTAAGGCTTTCAAAATATGTTTCCAAGTCAGTGAAGCAGATGTATCCCTAGGAGAGGATGATATAAACTAGGTGGCTACTGAAGTACAGGGTAAATACTTATCTTTGATGACAGAGTGAAAGATGCATTGCTTCATCAATACTCACCATAGAGTGTTCGCCTTCAGAGAACTATTAAATATAAATATGTTCCTCAATCCCCAACCTCCACATCGCTTCAGTTTAGATAAGTCTTCCCACCTACATAGGTGAAGATAAGTTTTACCACTACATCCCGACCAGAGGAAATTGAAAGTAAGTTGTCTTATCCTACTTAGAACAAAATTCAGAATCATTTCCATGGACATCCAATATACCGATTGACTTTCCAAAACCGCTTTAATGAGAATTCATAATCATTTCCAAGGACATATAATGTAGTGATAAGTTCCCTGCTCATCTGACCCCTAGACTTCACCTGATAGCACCTCAGTATGTCATCCTCCAACTTATCTAGAATTAAAAAAAAATCAACTCTTTGCAGTTGTGCCCACTTCTTAATTCTTTGCTTGATCAGTTTTAATTTTGAAACTATTATTGGATAAATCCGTAGGTGCAGACACTAACCGATCTCCCTAGATCCACCTAGATCTAGAACAAAACAATATAGAATATGACTCCTTCCGTAGATTTTGACCATTGAATTAATTAGGAGGCAAGAACAATTAACATACCTTATTATCGCTTCCTATGGTCTTTGTTGCTCCCGCTTCGCTCCAGTTCTCTCGTGCAGCCAAGACCAAGACAACACAAACCAACGAAAGTGAAGAAAGGACAATCTATTCAACAATCAATCTATGTATATGATCAAGGAATTATACAATAAAGTAGAAATAGCTTTATGGGAAAGGGACATATTACTGTATCATATTAATGGAAAGTAAAGCTTACAACCTGAGCCTTGATGTCGCAAACTTCCTTTCGATAGCCCTTGGCTCTGACACACACACTTGCTCACTTGCATGAAGAATATTAACCTCTTTTGATAAACTTGTTGGAGTCTTCAAGCTGTTGTAGCTTCAATCCTTCATACAATTGTTTCACTAATTCTCCAATGAATATTGCTTAACCTTGCTTAACCTTTTCCATGAGAATTCCTTCAATATATAGGAGAGAATGAATTAGTTACTTGGATAAGAGTGATCCCAAAATATCAAGGAATCTAGTACTAGGATAACCATTTGAATGCCATCTCATCCTTCTAGAATATTCCCTTCTAGAAGCATCGAGAATTCATCTTTTTCCTTGCTTTAGAAAGAGTTTGCACCCTAGCAGTTCAACACAGTGCAAACTTCTCACACCCTGGCTTAATGCAGCCTGCGAGAATCATGCATTCTCGCAGGAAAATATACTAGAAGCCTGCAAACCTCCTTCAAAAATGATATTTCTAGAAAGAGAAGAAAGTAACTTTTCTCAGGAGAAAGTTCTTATGAAGAGCCTGAGTACACCATCATCAATACATCATCATGATGACCAAAATCATGGGTAACAGAATGCCCCCCAAAGTATGAGGGTTGAACCAGTGACATCCGATAGACTTTGTAAGATGCATGTGTGTGTCGAGAACCAGGAGCACATCTAATCAGAAACCTGCAAACAACCAAGCATTTGCAGAATATCATATATATCAATTATAAGGTAGGAATTCTCATACTCAGATCACAGACTGATGACATTATAGACATGGGTCATGGCCACCAATCATACACTGTGGATCCATGCCATCAAAATATAGCATAGCCACCGGAATACATTGTGGATCTATGTGAGAAATTTCAAATCAAGACGACATAGCCACGAGACATACACAGTGGATCTATGTGTCACAAATTATACATACTCCATCACAACCTAGATCACAAAGATGATATCCAGGGTCTTCAATTTCGTCACCCAAAGTACGAATCTAACCATGTGATTACATGTGTTGAAGTCAAACATGGTAGAAACCACCTGATTACCGGTCATTGATGAAATCGTTAACAAGTGTGAGGGAAATCACCATTGATGTCAATGACTCCCAAGGTACCATAGTACAATCCATCGAGTGTGAATAAATGAGTTGAATTTGAACATTTCATGGAATCTTTCGATCAGGGGTCAATGATGTAAACCCACTGTCGAAAGTGAGGAAACCTGCCATTGAGGCATGCAAGCTCCAAGGTACTAAATAATTTCTAAGTCTTGATTCCGAATAATGAGTTGAAGTTGACGGAACAAAACTCGTCACAGGAGGGCCTTGATGTATCCCCCATCAATGACACGAAATGAGTAACATATTTCAAAGGTGAAACAGAGTATGATGTGAATTGGACTGGACACCAGGAAGGTCGACACGGAGAGAATGGATAACTGCATATGGCCAAATCAATATAGGTTTCACATGGACTTCTCTTGAACATATGAACAACACGACCAATGATTTGGCAGCATTGACTCAAATACGACATAGGGAATGACTTTATAGCAAATAGAATGAGAGACAAATGGATTTCCCAAACTGGCTTCAAATGATGAATAGGGGGTGTCATGTTCAAGAGCGACACTTACTGCCAATTAATACGACGATGAAAACATATCCCTTTCCCAAATTTCCCCCCACCATTTCTGGCAAGTACCTCTTTATTTTTACGCAAGCTTGAGGAGGATAACATATGCTTGTTGATGTAAGCTCATCCTTCATATGAGTCCCTCAGAGTATGTTTAATGAACCCTAAGAAGGAGTGATTCGGTCCTATCACGGGTCTGTCAATGTTTGTTTAACGAGTCCAGAGATAGAAAACTCGAAGGTTTTTCAAGATTATAGAGTTTGGAAAAACACTTAAAAGAGAACTCTCTCAGTTCCTTTTTCGTAAAATAGTCTAGACGAGACCAAAAAAGAGATAAATTATCGCTCACCAGACGCTTACTTCAAATACTTTATCGAGCGTGAAAATAGCAAGGTCGCTCAGTGATCTTTTCATGTTTAGAGAGTATGAAAAGAGCTTAAAGAGGACTCCAGGGGGGTTCCTTTTTCGTATAACCTTGTTGACCCCGAAAAAGTGATAAAAGTATGCTCGATCACATTCTCATGTATTTATGAGCGCAAGAACGGACAAAAACGACGCTCGAGGTTTTATGTAAAAACCATAAAAAACAATCAAAAACACGCGATAACAAAGAAAAACATGTTTGTATCCCTGTATTTAATCATCAAAATCATCATGCCTGCAAGAATTACACTCAACGTGACATTAGGGATTAGGGTTTAATTGATAAATAATCATAAAAAACCAAAATGATATAGTAAAAGTAAATAAAAGAAGTAAATACTCTTTTTACCATACCATTTTTACATTTCCACTATTGAGCTCAAAAAACCCCTCTTTTACCCTCCAAGTTCGGCGTCAGATTGCGGGAGCTACGAGAGACCATTCAGCGAGTCGTCTACGACAGTAAGGTAGGCTCTTCGTCCTTAACTTTTTCATGGTTTAAATTTGTAATTTCATTGGTTAAATTTGCATTTTTAAGTTGATTTTCTAAGCCCTACATGCGCGCTGGCATTCTCGCAGGCAGGTTATACGGGGCCTACGAGAATGATGCGTTCTCACATGTGATCCTAAGGCCACCTGTGAGGTTCTCTCACTGTGCACACAGGGCACCTGCGAGAACCACAAAGCCCAAAACTTTTTTAAATTTTTACCCAATGAAAAAGATCCAAAGCATGAAAAAAGTTATTAATCCTCTTATTATGTTCCTTATGCAGATAATTGGACATCAAAATGGTGCTAGAGTGGCGTGAAAGGGAACATGAAGAGGATAATGCAATGGTCGAAAATCATCCACCTACCATAGCTGCTTTGAGAGACTATGGGCTCTTGAAGTACTTTCGCATCCCGGGCTTGAGGGCCCAAGTTAGACTATTAGAGTACCTGGTGCGTATGTGGGACCCTGATCAGCAGGTGTTTCAGGTGGGGGTCCACACATTGTCCTTAGACATTGAGGACATTTAATTTTTGACCGGATTGTCCCGACGGGGATACTATGTGAGCTTGACCGGTAGTAGAGGTGGTGGGCTATAGATGAGTGAGTATTGCCGTATACACTACGTTCCAGAGGATGAGAGAAAGAAAGGAAAAGTAGCGATTTGGGGGGTACGATATTTGACCCTTCGTACTATCCTATTCACTATAGCTCGGATGGTTGGGAGTTTTGTTCCTCACATGGCATTACAGAGTTACTTCCAGTATGCTATTGAGTGTACTGAGCCTTGAGTGTTCAACTGGGAAGATGCTGTGTTGCGCAGTATAAAAAAGAAATTGACCAAGTGCAGACGTGGAAACCTAAAGCAATTCGGGTATGGATCTTTGCTGGTATCCTTCTTCCTTGAGAGGGTCCCATTACTGAGGCTACATGTGGAGTGGAATTTACCGGCTCCCAGGGATCTGTAGATGCTGAGATGGTGTCGGGTCATGGCCCGACACGTAGCAGGACCTATCATCAAATATGATGATACTTTCTTTGACTGGCTTCAACCACAGATGTTGATGGTTGATGACTACACTTATGATGGGCTGGATTTCTGAGGAGATCCAGATTTGGTATTACCGGAGGATGCTCAGTAGGAGGACCTTGGTAAGAAGTACACACATTTTCTCTTTTTAAATGTTTTTGAATTTTTTATCATATTCAAATGTTTTTGTTTTATATGTGCGTCCAAAGACTAATACAAAATCGTTTGTTGATAACATAGATGTTAGACCTTACAGACCTCCTAGCACTTCTCCCATCCAGCGGCGAGGAGAGGTAGCGGAAGCACCACAGTATGCTGAGGATTATCAAGTGGTGGAACAGAATTTAGAGGGCCTGACTGCAGACATTCCAGACATGACTCTGGAAGAGGTTCCACGACGTGATCATCATCATACTGTAGGGGTATCAGCATCTATGAGTCGACTGCTCCGTAGGGTTGCTAGAGCAGTTATGTGTTACCGTGAACATCATCCATCACGTCACTTTGTAGAAGCTATGAGCTTCAAATTTTGACATTTTGGTCTTCGGAAAAACTTTTTGTAAAAACTCTTTTGATCGTTATATATACAGACAGATTCTATCAGTTTACTTTATATTGTGTGAATTTTGATGTGTTTGATTTATAAATGATTCAAATGTATGTCCAATACATAATTAGCCAATGCATCTATTAACGTATTTAGACATCTAGGAATATGTTGATATTCAATGTGATCAAAATAATGTTCCAAGAGGCGAATTCGCAAATACACCCGTAATAAAGTAGGACTTCGAATAGAGTAGACATTACTTAACTGTAGTACTACAAGCTGCGAGTCAAGTCACACAACCAAATGACGAATTCTGAGCGAGATAGCATCAACCAATAATTCAATAATGGCGCTATACTCTGCAATGTTGTTGGTCGCACGACCGAGACATACACCTCGTAAAGATACAAGTTCGTTTGTTGGGGTATAGATTGCCCACACAGTGGAAGCAAGGTTTCAAGTACTATGGCTAGCACCATCAGCGAAGCCAATATAGGGTAGTGAAGACTCTGACATCTGGAAATCAAACACAATGTCACATAAGAGCAGAGACCAAATAATGACAAAATAAAGCTATAGTAACACACACAAAGTATGATACATTAAAATACAAGTACTTGTGCACAGATGATTTATGCATAGTACTTCTTCAAGTACAACCCATTCCTGGGTTCACTTAAAGGGATACCATCGTAATCTACCAACTCATATGCTCCTTTTTCTAAAACTCGGTGAATAATATAAGGACCTCGCCACATGGGTTCAAATTTCCCATCTCCTAACACATCTTGATCTTGTTCATAAAGAAGAACAAGATCACCTTCAGAGAAAATGCGAGGCTTGACATGCTTGTCATATTGGGCCTTGACACATTTTTTCTGGGCTTCTATTACTAGAGTGGTGTCACATCGAGTTTCATATAATCGCATAAGATACAATAGACGTTCTTCTTTAGCAGAAGTGTTGGGTAGGAGTTCAACAGCTAGCTTCAGAGAGGGTATCTCGCATTCTATAGGAATAATAGCTTCCACACCATAGACTAACCGAAAAGGCATAAACCCAGTAGCAGACTTGACGGATGTCTGGTACGCCCACAATGCCGAAAATAACATTGTGTGCCAACTTGTTTTATGAATTCCTATCATCTGTCGAAGCATAGTTATGAGAACTTTGTTGATTGCTTCGACCTGGCCATTATCCTGTGGATAATAGGGCGTTGAGTTATCATGGTGAAGACCCAACTTCTCTGTAAGTTCAGACATCATAAAATTCCTAAAGTGGCTACCGTGATCAGTGACGATAGCTTGGGGAATACCAAAACAAGCTATGACATGATTAAAAAGAAACAAGGCTGCAGTCTTTCCAGTATTGTCGAATGTTGGCATCACCTCGGCCCATTTCGTAAAGTAATCAACGGCTACAATGATGTAACCATTCCCCCCGTTCGAGTGAGGGTGACATGTCATGAAATCGATGCCCCATTTCGCAAAAGGTCCAACTGAGACCATAGGATGCAGAGGAGCAGGATGTGACTGAATTTTCTGATTGTAGTTCTGGTAGGCATGGTATTTCTGAACGGCAGTAATGCAGTCATTAAACAAAGAAGGCCAAAAAAACCGTGCATGTAAGATCTTCTGGGCAGTAGCATACCCAGACATATGACCACCACATGCTCTAGAATAGCAGTCATTCAGAGCTTTCTCGGCTTCTTCAAACGTTAGACAACGTCGAAAAAAAGAGTCAATTCCCTGACAGTAAAGAGTATCCTCAAGGATAATGTATTGATGAGCTTGATAGAGTATGCGATGTTGTTCAGTACTAGACAAAGCAGGCTAGAAAGTCTGGGTTTGGAGATATATAATGATATCCCCATACCAAATATTGTCAGTGCTAATAAGGAAAAGAGATTCATCAGGTAATGAATCAACTGCTCCATTTTCCATTGCAAAGTGAGGAAAATCGCATATCAACTCAGCAAAAACTAAGGATTTCTTAGACTTGGCGCGATTGAATTCCAAGTCAAACTCCTGGAGTATCACAATCCATTTGGAGTATTTTCCCCCTAGCAATTGACGTGTCAAAATATGTTGCATAGGGTTGCAATGAGAAATCACCATAGTCTTGCGTGCGAGGATATAGTGCCGGAAGCGTTGGACGGCTTGAACGGCAGCCAAGGCCAGTTTTTCGACTTGTTGATACTTGATTTCAGTGGGTGTGAGACTTCGAATCAAGTAATAAACAACACGTTTTTCATGCGCATCATCCTCTTGGACGAGAACCATGCCAATAGTGTACTCTGAGGCAGCAAGATAAAGGAAATAATCGTGACTGTCATTGGGAGGAAAAAGAAGCAGAGCTCGCGTTAGGAACAACTTCAAAGATTCAAAATCTTTGTTGGCAATGGTATCCCAGACGAACTTCAAATATTTCTTTAGTAGCCACGTAAAACCACGAGTGATCTCGGTGTAATTAGGAATAAAACGACGAAGAAAGTTTTCTTTCCCCTGCAATATTTGCAACTAGCGCAGTGTAGAAGGAGGAGGGAGATTAAGAATCACCTCAACCTTAATAGGATCCACCCAGATCCTTTGACGCGAAACGATAAAACCTAGAAGATGGCCGGATTCTATGCAAAAATTTATTTATGAGGATTTAAACGTATACGATAGAACTGACAGCAAACGAAAATGGCTCGGAGGTGGGTAGGGTGATCAACTCTGCGCATAGAATGAGCGAGTAAATCGTCCAAATAGGGTTGAACGATATGCTTGATATCATGAAAAGCATAAGACATAGCACGTTGAAACGTCGCGCCCGCGTTCTTAAGACCGAAAGGAAGTTTCCTATAGGCGAAAGTACCCCAAGTACAAATAAAGGCAGTCTTATGTTGATCCTCGGGAGCAATGTTAATTTGATTATAGCCGGAGAAACCATCCATGAGAGAGAAGATTTCACTTCCGGTGCAGTCATCGATAATATGATCGACGAAGGGGGTAGGAAAGTTTTCTTTGGGACAAGCTTTGTTAATATCCCTATAATCAACACATACACGAATACTGTTGCCTTTCTTGTCAATCGGGACAGGATTGGAAACCCATTCTGTAAGAGCCACCGGATAAATAAAGCCGGCTTTTAGAAGTTTCTCAACTTCGAGCTTGATAGCAGCCGCTTTACATGGGTGAACTGGACAAAGGCATTGCCGGACGGGTTTAGTGTCGGGGTATGTCTTTATCTCATGTACAACAATTGCAGGGTCAATACCTGGCATCTCTTCATAACTCCAGGCGAAGATGTCACGAAATTCTTTGAAAAGGGACGTATAAGTAACGATTTCGTCGAAAGAACACGAAGCTCCAATATGGACATTTTCGACAATCCCAGGTTTTATGGATATGTCAATGGGAATCATGGGAGAGATATTACTGAGGTTCCCTTCGGCAAACACATCATGTGCAGACCCAGGAACAGTCGAGATGACAACAACAGTCAATGGAGTCGAAATTCATTGGTAGTTCTCAAGAGTGTGTTGTTCTAGAAAGAGTATGGAATGATGATGCCCATCATCCCAAGGGGTGTCCTCCATGACGGACATGATCATCTCATCAGTGGGAAAAATAACATGAAAAGGATCGGGAGACAACTCATCAAGAGAGGGGGTAGAAGGTGTTGCCGATTGAATGGCCTGATAAGCAGATTCGAATGGACTTAATGGAATTGCGTCGCCAAAACGAAGATGATCTCTAGGGTCGGGGACAATCCAAGGGTCATGATACGTAGGAAGTTCATGAGGCATGGTGGATATCATGTTGATAGAAGCAACTGACAATCGTGGAACATCGGGTGGTGGAATGGGAAAAGTACCCATTAAGAAAGAGTCCTTTAAAAGTCCTACACCGACGTTCTCATAACCCGATGGGGTTTTAGCAATAAACAGTACGTTGCCAGTACATGTATTAGAATTGAAGAGGGCAAGTTGGTCAACGGTAACAACCTTTCCTTGATGAGGAAAACGTACTACACGGAAAAGTGTTGACACAACGGCGCGCATGGAATCGATCCAACTATGGCCAAGTAGAAGATTATAATCAAGGGGAGCGTCAAAGAGTTCCACTTCGACTTGGACCTTTTTACCTTCTAACGTGATGGGCAACGAAGGAAGAACACTGTAAGGCTTAAAACCAGAGCCATTGAAGGCTTTAAGAGTGTTCTAGGATTCATTCAAAGGAGGAGAGCCAATGGCTTTCCAACAAGCAAGATACATAACACAAGTCGAGGCACCCTCGTCAATAACAGTTCGGAAAATGTTTTTTTCGGAGACAACCACTTGGATTTGAAAAGCGATTTGAGGGGGTAACCTTGGAATGTGATATTCCAAGTCAAAGACTATTAAATTCGAATATGTTGGGTCAATTCCACCTATATCTTTCAACAGTGCCTTCTGTTGTGCAGAACAAGACTGAAGGACTTCAAGGGATGACATCGTTGAAGGTGCCTGGGCCAGATCTTCAACAATGATGTAGTTCTGGGCCACACGAGCATGAGGATTGAAAGCCGATTTTCGTACGACACCCTTTGGGGGGGGGGGGGTTGTAGAACTATGTCGAGGCTCAGACTTTCGAGATGAAGAGGACCGTTAGTAGGTGGAGTCGCGGGAGAAGGTTGTACCAAAGAAGGAGGTAAATCATCAACCTTCTCCTTAGATGGAGTATAATCTTTGGCTCTAGTCATGAGTGCAACGTTGTTCTGCTTAGAATCATCAGTACACATCAAAACATATGATGTCGTAGAAGAGGAGGGTTGGTCGTGAATGACCAACTAAGCCTGTTGTTGAGACGGGAAGGGTTGGGACAAGACAGCCGGTGTAGGTGGTTTTGGATCTCCTTGAAGGAACTTAGTGACCTCGGCACATCGTAGACAATCCTTCGTGTAGTGATCATCACCACAGATAAGGCAAGGGTATCGTGGTTTGCGCTTATCCCGGTCCTCAACAGGAGTAGTTTTAGGTTGCTCTGCTTGACTATTATTTTTTCCCTCCTTATTCTTGCCTCTCCCCTTTTTCGATTTGTTTTTACCGGCTGGGGTAGATTGGACAACATTTACCTCAGAAGTCTTGCCGGTGGGAGTGGCAGGAGACGGAGCATTTTGAACATTAGAAGAAGAAGATTTAGGGTTTGTGCTTGAAACAGAATGTGATTGAGTTTGAGCAGTACCAATCACACCATCAGCCGCATGTGAGGCCGCTGGAGTAGTTGAAGTGTTGGAAGCATGAGGACGAGGTAAATCAGCTAGTAAATCATAAAGAGTTCCCGTTTGTGAATAAATGAGATCAAGATATTGAAAATGACTTATAGCCTACTCTTCGATGACAATGCCACCCATGGCAATGTCCTTACCAATTTCATTCACAAATGATTTTGTAAACCATTCTGCCAGTAATTGATCGGGGAGTTCAAGTTTGATGAGACGTCGTCTCCTTTGCCACTCATGGATGTGATCAGATATATGAGTTCCTTTAGTCTATTTGAAGGAAGTCAAAATATCAGTCATGGTATCATAACGGATTGGTAACTGGTAATGTGTAAGGAAATCCATAGATAGGGTGTTGAAATTAGAGAAGAAACCTCGTGGCAATTCGATATACCACTTCGCAGCAGAACCAGTAAGGGTCCGTTGAAAAAGATGTAAATGAATAGAGTCATCCATCAACGAGTTGGATGAAAACCATAGGTGAAAATTCATAACGTGATTGTTCAAGTCCTCTCCCACTTTGTCGTCGAATTTAGGAATGTCCGATGGAAGCTTGGCTGGAATAACAGGCCATTGGGGAGAGTGACGAATAGGATCATTTAAAATCCTAGAAAAATCTGGCAAATCCAAAGTAGCAAGAAAAGGTAACTGTCGATTCACCTGCGGGTACTAGTGGCTTTGGGGTGGAAGCCCTTTCGACAAACCAGTAGGACCATAAGCAGTCTGTGCATAATGGGAATACCCAGGCAGATTCGGTGGTGGTTGGAGAGGATAGTAGCTCGAGGGATTGTAACCTTGAGCGGGGATATGAGTTTGAGCATTCGTACCCCAAATAGGATTGGGTATACCTGGATATGGTTGGCCTATAGTAGGGACAGGCAACTATTACCCCCCAGTCATTTGAGGAGGATTTTGTATCATCTAATTCCAATACTGGGCCAAAGAGGGAGGTATATTTTGTCCAAAAGGTGGGGTTGGTCCCCCTATCGTAGGAGGAGTTCCAACTAGAAGTTGCGTCCCAATCGAAGGTTGTGTAGTAATTGGAATGTGTTCGGTAAGAGCAAGTTGAATCATACCACCGTGTCCACCAACGAGAACCTACAAGTTTGGTGTAATGGACGGGATAGTGCCACTAGGATTAGGATTGCCAGAAGGAAATTGAGGGAGTGTCGGAATAAAACCGGGAATAGGGTGTCCAGGAAAAGAAGGACCACCTAGAGAACCGGATGGGGTTTGCAGAGGTGTTGGAATAGAAGCATTCAGCGCATGGGATCTGGGTGGTAGTGTTGGAGTGACATTGGGCGTTCGTTGGGTGTTTATAGGAGCAAGACCAGCCGCAGTAAACCCGGTTGGAACACTCGTAGTAGCTGCAAGATGGGCCATTTCGGCAGGGACAGTAAAGTGATAAGCAGTAGTCAATGGTACTGTCTCTAGGTTAGAGATTTCAAAAATCACAGGTGGATTAATCTCAGAAATCATAGGGGAACCTAGACCAAAAAGGTCTCGTCGGAAAACACCTGTAGACCAAAAAGGATCTTGGCCTTCTATGCTAGGAAAAGGCCCAACGGGTGATCCAGAAGATGTAACAACTAATTCTCCGGAAGAATTCAGTCACATAAATGGTCACTCAGAATGAGGGTGAAGTCGAAAATCCTCTCTAGTATTGGTAATTCGGAAAGGTTCTAGAGATTTAGTTTGTTCCACTTGTGGTGTGGTGATGACTGTGGCTTCACTCTGTCAAGGAGAGCTCTCAGGTGTACCTGTAGGCAAGGGTTGAGAACCATCCAGATGCTCTGGAGATAAACCTTGCATTCTACGTGAACGAGGTGGAGGAGCTATTATAAACGAGTGACAAACTTCGCGAAGAAAATCCTATGGTCAACTTCGAGAAACAAACAACATGTGCTAGTAAACAAAATCTAGGAAGCAATCACCAGGAAAACAAGACCTTCTAATTTCGAAGTCACTAGTTGGTGATGAAATCCAACGTCACAACAACGAGATGAGAAGGGGCGGGGCTAGGGTGGAAAAGTTACGATGATGACCTGCTTAACGGAATTACACCTTGGTGCAAGATCCCACACATAATCATGGGTATACCCTCCAAGGATCTCGAGTGACTTTGGATAACATCAATTCCAGGTACCATGAAGACTTTCCCCTCCACAGTCACCTTGGGTAAGAACCTAGAAAGATAGGCCACTAAGGTCACCACCAACAACAATAAATCCTAGGGGAACAGCCTACAGTCCGATCCACATGCAAGGGCAGGGTATCTAGCCCGCAGTCAACTCAAAAGGCTTCCACTCATCATTGTGAGTATACCTCTGAGTGATCCCCATAATACGTGCAATATCTACACTGATATCAACAAAGCAGGGTGAGTAACTCTGCCAATATCAATGTGACCTAGTGTTTAACCCTTATGTGAGAAGGGCTTCCCAGGACAAGATGTTGCAAATGGAATTTAACACTCCCTAACACAAGATGCTATTGTGTGTTTTGTGCTTTTGAAGAGTGTATCTCTCTTCCTACTCCAAAGTGCTAGCCTAGCTAAATGTTGGTGTAATAGAGCCCTAGAAAAGAGTAACTAGATAAATTTTATGATTACGCAGTGTTATTAAGAGCTATTGTTTACTCAAAGGTAATGGAAATGAAACTTATGTTGTATGACTCTGACCTAACAATGCAAGGATGAGAATGAAATATATCACTTTTCGTTCAATGAATCCTATGTATGGGAGAGAGAAAGTTTTCTAGATCAACCTTTAACTACAATGAAAAATTTCTTTTAAAATGTAAATGCAACAAACCATGAAGCAATAACAATTCTCTATTGTGTCTTTTTCAACAACTTCAACAATCTCAAATAATTTGATTTTCAATGTTTTCTAAAACGAAAATCAAAAACCAAAGAATCAAGCAATGATAAACACCCAATCCACTCTTTCAATGAAAACAAAAATAAAGAGAAAACCAATGTAGTCTTTTCAAATGAAAAAGAAAATGATCTTTCAAACTAATAAGGAAATGAGAAAAACCAAACACTCAACTTTCAACCAATCACTGGTTCTTAACTAATCAAACACACTCAAAGTCTGAAGTCAGAGAGAATGATTTTGCCAAGAAAAGTCAAGAAACAAAAGTCAAGACACAAATGACAAGAAAATCCTTGGAACCCTAAGACTGTTCATGCACGCAAACAAAGACAAGAAAGATATCACTCAGTGGTCCAAGAAACTCATAAGAGGCAATCAAATTGATCTAGGCAGTTGGAAATACCAAAACTCAAATCCAAATTTTTGACAAAATGAGTTCGCAGGCAGGCAATATTACACAGTGCGAGAATCACTGATTCTCGCAGGTGACCCTTGAGCAGGGTGTGAGAACCTCGCACTGAAACCTAAAGGTAGAGTGCGAACTCTACCTATTCTCGTAGGTTGCAATGAAGTACAGTGTGAGAATGCCTGAACATAGTCAAAATTTTGAAAAATGAAGCAAAATTTAAAAAGGCCTCTGGACCCAGAGGGTCTAACAGGATATCCTGAAGAATCAGAGATTAATAGGACAGGAGAAAAGTGAAACCAGAGCAAATAACCACAGAAAAATACCAAAAGCCACAAAGAAAATGGGATTTCTCCCCAGCGGAGTCGCCAATTTTGTTATTGGATAAATCCGTAGGTGCGGATACTAATCGATCTCCCTAGATCCAC
Organism: Picea engelmannii; assembly: GCA_009831015.1. Classification (NCBI taxonomy): domain Eukaryota; kingdom Viridiplantae; phylum Streptophyta; class Pinopsida; order Pinales; family Pinaceae; genus Picea; species Picea engelmannii. Next base: position 575,615 of record ML779820.1, read on the forward strand.
CTGGATCTAGAACAAAACAAGACAAACTATGACTCTTTCCCTAGATTTTGACCATTGAATTAATTAGGAGGAAAGAACAATTAACATACCTTATTATCGCTTCCTATGGTCTTTGTTGCTCCCGCTTCGCTCTAGTGCTCTCGTGCAGCCAAGACCAAGACAACACAAACCAGCCAAAGTGAAGAAAGCACAATCTATTCAACAGTCAATCTATGTATATGATCAAGGAATTATACAATAAAGTAGAAATAGCTTTATGGGAAAGGGACATATTACTGTATCATATTAATGAAAAGTAAAGCTTACAACCTGAGCCTTGATGTCACAAACTTCCTTTCGATAGCCCTTGGCTCCGACACACACACTTTCTCACTTGCATGAAGAAGATTAACCCCTTTTGATAAACTTGCTGGAGTCTTCAAGCTGCTATAGCTTCAGTCCTTCATACAATTATTTCACTAATTCTCCAATGAATCTTGCTTAACCTTGCTTAACCTTTTCCATGAGAATTCCTTCAATATATAGGAGAGAATGAATTAGTTACTTGGATAAGAGTGATCCCAAAATATCAAGGAATCCAGTACTAGGATAACCATTTGAATGCCATCTCATCCTTCTAGAAGATTCCCTTCTAGAAGCATCGAGAATTCATCTTTTTCCTTGCTTTAGAAAGAGTTTGCACCCTAGCAGTTCAACACAGTGTGAACTTCTCACACCCTAGCTTAAAGCAGCCTGTGAGAATCATTCATTCTCGCAGGCAAATATACTAGAAGCCTTTGAACCTCCTTCAAAAATGATATATCTGGAAAGAGAAGAAAGTAACTTTTCTCAGGAGAAAGTTCTTATGAAGAGCCTGAGTACACCATCATCAATACATCATCATGATGACCAAAATCATGGGTAACAACAACCAATCTCTTCTGATCCTATGTCATTGGTAGAAAGGATGGGTTCTTCCACATCTCATGTACAATGCGGAAGAATTCTAAATCCAGAAGCCACACCGGATTTAAGTTGAACGGGTAGTTGGAGTATGACTGTTGTGATCCAGTTGTAGTATGGTTGGTGCATGATCTGATAGAAAAGGATGTGCAACCCATGATCGATGATGACCAGTAGCCTTTAATAACTCAGCTGAAAAAAAGACCCTATCCAATCTTTTAGAGATTCTATCTGATCCCTCCCTACCATTACTCTATGTCGGCGCAAGTGCATCTGGAAGAATATCCACCAATCTTGTGTCCATAAATAAAACCTTAAATAAATCTGCCAGTGGATCAGGTTGAGATGAAACACCCCAAATTTCTCAAAAACTCATAGTTAGATTGAAATCCCCAACAAAAATAAGATTCTTATGTGCTAGAATGCCATTGTCAACCACATTTGTCCAAACGGCTCTTCTGTCACCACATGGCCCATAAATATTTAAAAAGGATATTTGTTGCCTTTTCTCTAAATGAATGCCTGTTAAATAAATACCACCAC
>ML779820.1:578054-601653 GCA_009831015.1 Picea engelmannii
AATATGAATATTTAATTAATTAATAAAATTGATTTTCTGGTGCAACTAGGGGATCGGGCGACATGTGTACGGGGGAGGTTTTTCCTAATTAAATAAATGAAAAAGGAATCTAATGAGGGTTTGGGAAACTAATGAATAAGAAACTCTATAAAAAGGATGGCGGAGGAGGAGTATGGATCACATCTGGTTTGTGTAATGTTACATTGCTAAAGTTTTATCGTGACTGAACTTTCTCTTGTGGGAGTTGGGATACCCAGCTCGGGTAATGAGTGGTATCTCGACCTTGTGAGGCGAGATGGGTGCTAGCATTCTCTAGTATTGTGTGTGTGGCCCCTTTGCGTCTTGGGGGGCTCAGGGGGAAGAAGAGTAGCCATAGCGTTGGATGGGAGGTATCAGTGAGATCGCATCGGTTGGAAAGCAGGAGCTAGACGTAGCACATGCAGGACAATGACTTCAGAGCATTCGCATTTGGCTACGGTATGCATGTGTATACGGTATTGAATGGTAGTTAAATAATTCTCTTGTGCCTTCAGTTAATGTACTTCTACTTTGTTAAAGTTTATGTTTTATTCAGCGTAACACTATCGAAATATTTCATTTTTATCCTTTAGTAAATTGTCTTGATGAGCCCAATGTTTTATGATCAGAGAACTTAAAGTCATCCCAGCCTTATGCTGATTGTATTTGAATTGATTTCCCATGGTGAACCCAAACTCTGATTGCAATGACTTCTCTTCATTTTTTTTAGTTGATTTAATACGAAGAAAAATTATGTTTATATCTTTTGTCCCTTATCCTTTAAGTTATTAGTCTGTGCCTGAGCAGTCAGCCAGGAGCTGAATCGACTGTCTTTCACTCTAGTGTTAAATATTTAGATTCAAATGCACTTATTTCTTGTGCATGGATAATAAGTGAAGGATAAATATGCACCCAACTATCTATCCCTTACTTATCTCTGTGTTTTTCTCTTATGATTAATCTCTGATCTCTACGTTCTTCTTTTATGCGTAATCCCTGCGTCCTTCCCAGAATTTTATCTCTGGGTTTTTTGGAATGATAAATCTATGCACTCGAATGATAAATATATGTGCTTGAATGATACATCTCTGCATTTTATGCAATGATAAATCTTTGCGCTCGAATTATAAATCTTTGTGTTTTCTCGAATGATAAATCTCTACACTTGAATGATACATCTTTGCGGTTGAATGGTAAAATCCTTGTGTTTTTTAATGGTAAAATCTATGTGATTTGAATGGTGAAATCTCTAGGTGAAATATCCAAGCACATGAATTTTCAGATATTATTCAAATTATTTTTGTTGTACAGTGTGGGAGACTTCCTTGAAAAAGTGTCTCATAAGAAAACAAGAATTCTTTAGTTGGTTGCGCAATTTAAATATTGAATGATGTCACCTTGTGTCTTGTTGACTTGTCGATTAGGTGCTTGGGTATAGTCTTCTTGTATTTTCAACAGTTAATTTGGTCTCCTAGCGCGTTGGAGTTTTCTTGGGTTATTGGTCTAGATACGTTATGTTGTTCCTTGGTTACTATCACGCCCACCGCTTTGTGATGGCATGATTCCTAATGAGGGGATCATTACACGCCCCGATTGATAGAAGTAAAGGATAACCTAGCCAAATTCATGTGCTTCTCGATGTAGGAATTATGTTCATTGTAATTTATGTTTGTTCTTGTGCTATAAATCTTGTTTGTTCTTGTTCCTTGCTCACCATGAAGGTTCAAGTTACCTATATCATTGATGATGGTTGCATCTGGTTGATATTGATGCTGTCCCATAGCTTAGTCATTTTATTTTATATTTGATTATCGCATGTTTCGTCTAGTTGCATGATGTGCCAGTATGTTGGGTCATTCTTGTCTGTTGCCTGATTTGCATGCGTTGTGTTCATCATTAAGTTGTGTTGATTAATTGTTGTCATTGTTTCATTCTGGCTTAAAACAAAAAAATAAAATAAAATATTTATTTTGTGTTGCTTTGCATGTAGTCGTAACGATCGGGGTGGTTACATATGGTATCAGAGCGGGTTCAACCATGTGATTGTGCATAGCCACACCTTCCATAGAAGTATATACTTAAATTAATCACTTACCAAAAATTAAAATGTAACCTGTCCATGAGTTAGTCATGATTAGAGGACTTCACGAAGGTTCACAATGTGGTGCCTAGGAAGGAGGTGTGACACCTCTAGTAGCACCCGCACCAGAGGGGTCCAACCCCCAAGGAGAAGAAAAAGTCTTGAGCATGAGCCGATTGTCATGAAGGATAAGTTGGGTCTCACAAGGTGCTTCCAGGGATCTAACAGAGGCATGGAAAAACCATATGTACTGAGATAAGCCCAGGGCGCCTGTACCCCTGAGGGTCCATGACATGCACTGATCAATGTTGGTAGCATTCGCAAGTAACTCTAGAAGATTAGGTTCCCACGTTCATGAGTTCCATGGGTGGCTATGCCACCAAGGCATGGATGGAGAACAATAATGGTGCATTGTGCTTAGCGGTTATGACCTCCGGCGTGAAGGTCCGTGTAGGCGGTCTTTAACTAAAGGGTACTGATTTTCTATGATGGAAAACACTCCTACCTCAACTAAACATGGTCGTTGAGGATGTGTCATGGGAAATATTTGAGGAACGACTCTGGGAGAGGTATATTTCTAAGGAATACATTGAGCGTCATCTCAATGATTTCAAATCCTTGAAACAAGGTGGTCGTGCGGTGCCCGAATATGAGGCCCATTTTATGGAGCTACTTTGGTATGATCCACACCTAAATACCAGGAAACTTAAGGTCAACATGTTCATGTTTGGCCTTAATGTTAGCATTCGTGCAAATGTTAGGATTATGATGCCTCAAACCTTGCATGATGTTGTTCATAAGGCCCTCATAGTATAGGAGGATCTTATCAATGAGGGTTAGGGTAGGACACCCACAAGACTAGCAAGGCATGTGTCATATGGTGCGTAGCAGCATCAGACACCAGCTAGACATTCACTAGGATATCATGGCTTCCAAAGAGGATCTACTTTCACTACACCATGATAACCAGTGCCTCAACAGTGGAATCCTTACAGAGCATCAGTCGACTATGCTCGAGACGTCAGGTACTGTCACTGACTAGACCCTTAGTATTTTCATAGATCCAGGTGCCACCGAGAGTTTTATTTCTGGTGCAATGCAAAAAAACAAATTAATATAAAGTCTGTTGAGAAAGACAATTTTAGCTTTGTAGAAATGGCTTTGGGATCCAAACAAAAGGTTGGTGGGAATTTTACGGGCTGTAGCCTTAACCTAGGAGAGTTTGTCACTAGGGCCAACCTGTATTTCACGATCTTAGGATCTTATGACGTCATGATCGGTATGGACTGGTTGGAATCGCATGAGGCGATACTTAACTGTAAGAAAAAATGGTTGATCTTGATTGATGATGAGGGACAGAGACGTGGGATTGTAGGTAGGAACCAGGGAGTTTCCTTGAGGTTCATCTCTTCCTTAAAACTATAGAAGAGCATGCGCAAGGGATGTAAGATTTAAGTGATCCTTGAATTAAACAATAAGGGAGTAGAGGAAGGTCTAGAACACCTTCCGGTGGTGAGAGATTTTGCAGACATGTTCCCTGAGGAGTTACCTAGGATGTCACCAAAGAGGTAATTGGAATTTACCATAGACCTAAAACCGGGCACTGAACCGATAGAAAGAATGCCTTGTCGGATGTCGACCCCGGAGTTACATGAGCTGAAAATGCAACTGAAGGATTTGTTGGACCTAGGACTTATACGTCCAAGTGTGTCACTATGGGGTGTGCCTGTTATTTTCATATGAAGGAAGGATGGCTCATGGAGACTCAGCATTGAGTACCGTCAATTGAGCAAGGCAATGATCAAGAATTAATATATGTTTCCAAGGATTGATGATATTTTTGATCAGATGAAGGGTGCGATGGTGTTTTCAAAAATCGACTTGATATCAGGGTATCACCAGTTACAAATCAAGGAGGACGACATCCCTAAGACCAACTTAAGATGAGGTTTGGAAATTATGAGTTTATTGTTCTACCATTTGGACTAACGAACTCCCCAGGGTTATTTATGAGTTTGATGAATGGGGTGTTTCGCAAATACTTGGACAAGTTAGTCCAAGTGTTTATTGACGATATTTTGATTTACTCTCGGATGATGGAGGAGCATATTGAGCACTTGTGCATGGTACTACAGTGTCTACGAGAGAACCAATTGTATGGGAAATTGTCTAAATGCTCATTTTATCAATTTAAGATTCACTACTTAGGGCATGTCATCTCCGACGAAGGTATCGTCGTGGATCCAACAAAGGTCAAAGCTATTATGGAATGGCCTACATTGACGAGGTCCCCAATGTGTGTAGCTTCATGGGTTTAGTGGGATATTATCGACAGTTCGTCGAGGGTTTTTCAAAGATAGAAAATCCGATTATGGAATTGCAGAAGAAGAATAAGAAGTTTGTTTGGACCGAGAAATGCGTGGAGGCATTTCGGAGGCTCAAGAAGATGTTGACGACAACATCGATAGTAAAGGTCCCTGAAATATACACGGAATTCTTAGTGTGCACTGACGCATCCAAGGAAGGCTTAGGTAGAGTCTTGATGCAATACGATCGACTAATCGCTTACATCTCAAGAAAGTTGAGATGGCATGAGGAGAACTATACAATGCACGATTTGGAGTTATTAGCCATTGTTTATGCCTTGAGAGTTTTGGAGACACTACCTTATTGGATGGAAATTCAAACTAAAAGTGCACCACTGTGGACTACAACACATATTTATGCAAAGCGACTTGAATGTGTGACAATGACGTTGCTCAGGATTGCTTAACGAGTACGAATTAGAGATTACTTACATAAAAGGAACAATGAACAAAGTGTTTGATGCATTGAGTCAGAGACCACACATATTTTTGGTAATGCCTCTTCAGACGAATCTACATGAAAAGATTATAAATTTACAATGCAACGATGACTGGTACAAGGAGGTCATGGACTTTATCGGAAAAAACACAATGATGGTACCAAAATTTGATGGTTTTACTGTGGACAACAATAGATTATTGAAATTTAAAAATTGAATTTACATACCGCCCAACAACGAGTAGAGGAGTTTGATCATAAACGAGGCTCATAGAGTAGCGTACATGTCTCATCCTGGAGTCATGAAGATGAGGGAAGACCTTAAACCCTTATTCTTATAGAAAGGAGTGAAGGAATACATAGTCATCTACATGGCAAGATGTATAGAATGTCAACAGGTGAAGGCTAAACATAGACATCTGGCAGGATTACTACAACCACAAGCTATTCTAGAATCGAAATGGGAGGTCATTTCGATGGATTTCATTGTGGGATTTCCACTGACGGAAAGGAGAAACGACTCGACTTTTAAGGTAATCGACACTCTGACGAAGAGTGCTCATTTTATTCCTATGTGTATGATGTATCAGGCACCTGACATAGCTAGAGTTTTCATCAACGAGATTGTGAGCCTACATGGCGTGCCTAAGAGGATTATTTCAGATAAAGGATCGGTGTTTATGGACTAGTTTCCAAGAGGCCTTGGGAACCCAACTTAACTTTCGTACTGCGTAACACCCGAAAACAGACAGGAAGACCGAGCGAACAAACCAAATCTTGGAAGATATGTTTCATATGTACATGATGGACCAACAGAAGTGTTGGAAATAATTCTTTCCACTGGTAGAATTTTCATATAATGACAGTTATCAAAGCACCATTAAGATGGTGCCTTTCAAGTTTCTTTATGGGCGACCATGTCAGACGCCTTTGAGTTGGGATCGGCTTGAGGATAGGGTCCTGGTGGGACCTAAAGCGATCCAAGAAATGGAAGACCAAATGCAAACCCTAAGACAAAGGATAAAGGAAGCACAGGATCGGTAGAATATTTATGCTGATGCGCGTCGTGTCAATCGTAGTTATGAAGTTGGCAATCAAGTCTTCTTGTGAGTGAAACCACATAAGAGTTCGATCAAGTTGGGAAAGGGTGATAAACTCTCTCCTAGGTTTGTGGGATCCTAAGAGACTATGGAAAAGAGAGGGCCCGTGGCCTATTAACTAGCCTTGCTTGATTCTTTGAGGCATATGCACGATATCTTTCACGTCTCTGTTTGAGACATTATGTTAGTGATCGTACACATGTTGTTGACATGAGTTCCTTGCAAGTATAAGATGAGGTTTCTCTCATAGCAGAGACAATCTGTATCCTATACCATCACATTCCACAACTATGTCATCAAACAGTAGATTAGGTCAAGGTCTAGTGGGACGACTATAGTTCACACTTGGCGACATGGGAGGATGCATATGATATGCATCAACAGTTCCCATTTTTTTTGATCACTAGACCTATGATATTCTGATACCCTTTATTTTGGCACTTACATATTGTGAAACTTCAGGATGAAGTTTAAAACAAGAGGAGGTGTATGTAAAATCCCTCTCCTGCGTGCATTGAGCGAACTTATTTTTTGAGGACACTTGCGTGCAAGTGATCCGGGTCGTTGTACTATTGGTTGTTTTGATTATGATTATGAGACATTATGGATTTCATGTTGCATCATTATTTTTTATATTTACATTGATAGGTGCTATTGACTGGGTTCGCTTGAGTGTGTAGGACTCTGGAAATTGATCGAGTCAGGGAGTGGACTCTGGATCGAGTCAGGGAGTGGACTGTTAGGGTTTGAATGTTTTTGATTTGACACATGTACATATTATTAGATGTTATGATGATTGATTATTATTGCTCACATGATTCGTTGATGGATGCAGGTTGACGATAGCTTGTCAACCAGACTCACATGTGGAATAAAGGTGTCATGCACGACAACCAAGGATGTTGAGGGAGAGGTGTGGCAGTAGCCCTACCACAACTTACTAGGACTCCCACCATGGTTCAAACTGTAGGTTAACGATTACATAGTTTGAGAATACCCATGATTCCATGAGGGTAGACTATGACACTTGCTCACGATGATTCTAAGGGGTGCGCAATAAGGCAGGGGCCTTATTCCTTAGAGGCCCTTATTCTCCCACAAGATCACCTAGTGGAGTATTGACTCCAGGGGTTTCACGTCTACCAAATTTAGTCAAGAAGCGAGTGGCACTCTTGGAGCACGTAGTTTGTCTTGAGAGGCACATCGTGAAAAGAAAACAGAAAGAGGCGAGTGGCACCCTTGGAGCATGTAGTGCGTATTGAAGGGCACGTCGCACAAAGAAAATGGAAAGAGGCAAGTAGAACCCTTGGAGCACGTAGTGCGTTCTGAAGGGCACGTCATGATTTTCACTGATAAGTTAATAAACCTAGTGCCTAGAAAACTATGCCTCCTTAGGACCTGGTCGGTCTTAAAATAAATGATGTGATATGTTGGCCCTCGACCAAGTTTTGAGGATCCTTGGTCATGTTTGACCTATATTTGGGACTTTGACAGGTTGTCGAAGGCGGAGCGCAAGATGAAGCGAAGATTGCAGGATCTCAGCCCCTTTTCAGGGATTTTTGAGTTTTTGGGCTTATGTAACGGGTATGGGGATGTCGGCCCATGGGTTTGCCCATGTTTAGGCCCTATTTTGTAATGTATAAATAGAAATATAGGCGATGTAGGAAGTAGTTAGTTCGATCTATGTGATTGAAGGGTTGTAAGTTGTGCTAAGTGCTAAATGTAGTTGGTGATTGTAGGTGCTTTGTGCATGTTGTGTGAGACTTGCAAGGCTAGGTACAAGTGACTGTAAAAGGATCTGTAAGGCTCGATACCTAGATCTACTAAGGGAAGGAGGATCTGGTGAAGTGCACACAGATCTCCTGTCCTATGTGGAGTAGGGTTTTGTGGCTCTATGCATGTAGAGGATTGAGAGAAGCTAATAAAGAAGAAGAAGATTTGGTGGACGTAGCCCCAGGGTGGGGGTGAACCACGTACATCCTTTGTTGTGAATGCTTTGTGCTTTATGGTTTCTCTCTTGTTTATATGATTAAATTCTTAGTGAGTTGTTAGATGATGAATGAATCTAATATGGTAGCTTAGTGTTGAATAATTTGAAGGAATGCTAGATTTTATCTATGTTAGTATGCTTATTGCTTGAATCTATTGAATACATGGGAATGTTGCACTGATTTATTATTAGGGTTTAACTACGTTGTAAACTAAGACTAGATATTGATGAACTATAACTGCTAAGTTCTCTGTTAATGTGTTACAATCACGGATCTATGTCCCATCTCAGGTTGCTGACACTGGAGTCCTACAACCACCCCTGCCTCTACCTCGGGTGAGACTTCATCAGTTTCGGAGGTGTTGCCAAAAGGATTGGTAGTTAGAGTTGTGTTGGTGCGTTGTTGTAGCATTGAGCCTCGGGTCTTCCCTGTGCCAACAAATGGTTTCGTTGTTGGGACTGACCTAAAACTATGATTGTTGGGAACTAAGGAAGAAGAATCTTTGTGTGAAGAACTGACCTAAAACTGTGAAAGCTCTGTGCGTAGATCTGTCGCCCTAGTGCATAGTACTCTACTTGGATTGTGAAGCTTTTGTGCTAAGAAGAGAAGTCTAATCTAAAGAAAAGAGGTAAGATCTCGAAGCTTTGTGCTCTGGTAAAGGTAAGAATATTGAAAATTTTTAGATCTTGAAGCTTTGTGCTTTGCTAAAAGTAAGATTAGTGGAAATTTTCGTTTCAAGAGTATGGATCTAGGTATGTTTGATAAAAAAATTCCTAGACTGAAAACTAGGGCACAACTAGAAGAGAAAATGTTTGATATGAGTAGATCTGATAGAAATAGTGAAAGATATGTTATACCTATGCATAGAAAGAATGTTTGGACTAACAAATGAATGGAAGATCCTAGAAATATGTTTTTGCAGGTTAGCTACCATGATCCTAGTGCACAGCACAGGAAAGGATGGGGATAATTTAAGAGAAAGAGAGGATTAACTCTTTGTTACAGTTGCAGAAGATTGGGACATCTTTCTAAGGAATTCCCTGGAAGAAGACCTAGTTGTTTTTGTTGTAAAGCTATGGATCATGAAGTTCTAGATTGCCCTAGAATGATTGCTAAGGTTGAAAGAATGAATATGAGACAAGAAAATCCTAAGGAAGGTTGAGAAACTAAGATCATGGAAGAACCCCAGATAGAATCAGAGACTGTACTATTAAAAATAAAAGAAACACTGAATCACCACCAAAATATCAACTTATCAGAGATCTTCAAAGAAAAAGAGTGCATAAAAGAAAGAATAGGAGACTTCAACATTGACTGTGTTCTAGATGAAGAAACACAGGTGAATATCATGACAGAAAGAACTTGGGAAATATTAGGTAAGCTTGTTATGATTCCTTCGCTGGGAGGAATAGGATTGTTTAGAGGAAAGTTGATAACCCTGTGTGGAAATATCACCCAGACATCTATGAGTCCTCATGGAACTTCGACAGAGGAAGATTTTGAGGTTGTTAAATTTATTGAGAACAATGCTCCATTTGCTATAATACTAGGAAAAGATTGGATTGAAAGGGATCAGGCCAGAAGGAAAGAAGAAGAAGTCTTAGAGAAGAAGAACCAAGAGTTGAATGATTTCATGACTAGAAGGATCGCACACTTGATTGAAGAATAGGACAAGAGATCGAAGATATTTAAAACCAGAAACTTGGAGCTCAAAGTTGAAAGGAAACATGAGGACTTGAGACACCTATCTGTACAGGAGAGTAAAGCACCTACCCCAGATAGAGAAAAAGTATTGTCCTTGAATCCTAGGAAGGAATATCAACATCGTGAAGTTACTATGCCAAGAGGAGATAAGAATTAGAATGGAAAGAGGAATACCGAGACGAATCTCACTAGAAAGAAGGCTAGAAAACTAAGAACAGATCAAAGATAGAAAATTTACAGAAGGTTCCAGAGGAAACTTCGCATAAGGAAAATTTGCAAAACTGGAACTTCGTCAGAATATCAGAACAACGCTACATCGTACTTCTCCATGGTGAAACAATAGAGCCGTTGGAAATAGTATAATTGTTAGATTGATTCCCCAAATGGTTAGAACGACATTTATGGTCATAAATATCTCCATCATACCATTGGGATCACGTCGTAACAAACATAACTGAATTAATGAAGGCTTCTCGCCTGTTGGATAGATCCATTGCCTAGTTATCTACTTATTTCGTTGAGCCTTGCACCAAGAAAACTTTTTCCAACCATGATTATCTGATCCCAAGGATTAGTTGATTTTGTACAGTGATCATTGAGATATCACCATCCATCTCGTTGCATTGAGTAGTTACTCTTCAAACCCGAGATATTTAACCACGAGGGTTTATGTCTGAAGAACTTAGCACAGTCGAAGAGTCTTTGAAGGAGGTACTCATCGACCTTATGACTGAAAGAGTAATGTCTAAAAAGGTAATATATGTGGGTGTAAAAGCATCATCGATGAGAGGAGTGCAAGCCTCTCCATCGACCGCTCGCGGATCCAGGCCATCCCGAGTCGTCATAGAAAAGAGAACCAAGAATAGAGATGACCTAGAAAATGCGAAACTAATCCCGACCACATTACCCGACTACATCCCGCCTCTGGCCAATGCAGTGAGTCGTGATAGTGTGCCCAGAGATTTTGATTACACCATGGTTACCGTGTACCTCTTGAAGGGGATACGCACAGTTAGAGCGCAACAGGACAGGATCGCAATGTTGAATTTCAATGAATTCAAACTAGGACACCACAAGATCCATAGTATGTTCACCCCATATAAATACTTGACCAATACGAAGGGGAAGAAATAAAAAATAATCCCCCAGCCATGGAAGATGAACCTTTCACAGTCCACCCTTTTAAATGTAATGAAGATCCCACATTTTGGACGACACTAGGAGGTTAATGCCTGTGTTAAGATCCTTCTCTCATGCTACCATGGCGACTACTTATGGATAGACCGATGTATCACAGTCGATCCTGATCCATAGGATCACTGGATTGAGAATGCAAGGACCCGACCCGCATGAATTCTACCTAGGAAAAGCTACAGATCGCGCATTAGCACAGAAGATCAAGGATACCTATGACAATATTGATAAGGGTACGTGAGGCTACAAGGTATCTTCCATACATAATGGCACAGTGCGCCCAGCATGCCAATTAATTGCAGGAAATATAGTAAGGAAGAATAGACCCATGTAGGTCACTGGGTTTGTCATTGACCTCGTAGGGAAATGCATGGAAGGCCTACAGATGAACTGGGAGAAGTACCTAGTTAACCAGTTGGAATTAGACTGTCGCGAAGCACATGATCAGAGATATGAGTTCCACTTTAGCTGGATCATGATCCTCATCACATTTACCTCTTGTGAAATTCCGTAAGGTGCAACCTTACCAGACATTGATCCATTCGAGCCACTCTCTGCGAGGTTCACCACACTTTGGTACTCGAGAGATATGGGAAAACAGTGGCAGTCAAACGCATTCTTTCACACATATTATCTCCAACTGAAGAGGGATATCGAAGTTGAACTTCGCATGATGCCAAACACCCTACAATGGTTTTGACCCCTCATGAAGGTCTGCACATATCGACACTTCATCTATATCACTGCGTGAGCAAACAAGCATAAGGAGGAGATTTAGTTGTACTACAAGCTCACAAAATAGGACCTTGAGGAGATAAATAAGGACTGGTTAGCAGACCTCCTTATCCCCGCCAATCCTATAGAGATGTCTGACTCCAAACTTGATAGCTCAGAGGTCACTCACAAAAAACATGAGACACCCGGAACCAGCAAAAGAAAGAAGACCGGAGAAATCTAAAACTTAAGCAGTGCATCAAAAAAGACTTGTTTAGTATCACCTGGCCGAGGGGGTGATGACGAAGTAGAAGAGATAAATGGCAAAGAAGATGAGAAGAAGCAAGGAGAAGTAACACCGCCTAGAGATGAGGCTGATCCCTTGAAGAAGAGGAAGGTTTCTCCCCTGAAACCCTCTTCTCGGAAGAAATCCAGAGCCACCTTGACTAATATGCAGACTATGCTCACTGTCGATGACTTTGACTTCATCATCACAGCTGTAAACAATGCCTCGCAAGAAATATTGCAGAAAAAAGAAGCCAATAAGGAGGAGATGTACAACATAATTGAGGTTGAAATCTGAGGGGCACAACAGGCCCTTACATCCAGTCATGCAATGTCCACTATGCCCCTGCCACCGAAAGAAACAAAGTTGGGAGATGAGCTAGCCCAACTCCACAGACTAGTTGATGCGAACGAAGCTCGCCTTCGGTGTGCACAGGAAGAAATAGAATAATCCACCCAGGCCTTGAATAAAGAGAAAGAAGTAGTCGTATAACAACGTTGAGTTGCGGAGTAGGAAAAGGTTGATCTCCAGGCAAACTTTGAAGAGGATAAAGAACAGATTCAACAAGAAAAAGAATAGTTTCTTGCAGAGCAACTTGAAGTGAAAGAAGCAGTCAACAAAGCACTTTTCTCTATGATTATCCTACATCCAAAGGAAGAATACCGAGTTGAGCATCAATTAGATCAGCTCACGAAATTTATCCAGCAAATACAACAAATAATAGAAGACTTAGAGCTACGAACAATGCTCGGCACTCCGCAGGATGTGATGGATCAAAGAGAATCAACTGCTCGAAACGCAGTTGAGAGAATAAATGCCCATGCCATGGAATGTAAACAACTAAGTGATCAAAGTGCCCAGACTTATGAGTGACTCAGTGAGAATCCATAAATGAAGGCACTGGAGTCACAACTCTAGGAGGCGAAGCAGTAAGCAGAAACAATACATGTGCATTTGAAGCCTCTGTCAGTTGTTGAAAAGATGAAGCGATCCCAAGAACAGAACATTGCTCAACATCAGGTCCAAACCATTCAGAGAAAAGTCATGGAAGTGACTCAGAGGCTCCAACCTATATAGAATGAGGCTTTCCAAATGTTCGCAGAGATCGAAGGCCGAGGAGAAGAACTGGAGCAAGTTGTCACTGTAGCTGAACAATGCTTAGAGGGACCTATCAATGAAGTTGTTATCTAATAGTTTGTTGAGTAGGAGGTCATGGCACAACAAAAGTTTGAAGCAACTCAAGCCAAGGTCGAGGATTTTGAAGCATAGCTACACAGACCAGAGTGACTCGAGACGATTCACAGGTGAGTGTTTGGGTCTTGTTGGCCCTCAACCAAATTTTGAGTATCCTTGGTCATGTTTGACCTATTTTGGGGACTTTGACAAGCTGTCGAAGGTAGAGCACAAGACAAAGTGGATATCACGAGATCTCAGCCCCTTTTTAGGGTTTTTTGAGTTTTTGGGCTTATGTAACAGGTATGGGAATGTCGACCCATGGGTTTACCCATCTTTAGGCCTAATTTTGTATTGTATAAATAGAAATATAGGAAATGTAGGAAGTAGTTAGTTCGATCTATGTGATTGAAGGGTTGTAAGTTGTGCTAAGTGCTAAATGCAGTTGGTGATTGTAAGTTCTTTGTCCATGCTATGTGAGACTTGCAAGGCTAGGTACAAGTGATTGTAAAAGGTTGTGTAAGGCTCGGTACCTATATCTACTCGGGGAAGGAGGATCTGGCAGAGTGCACATAGATCTCATATCCTATGCGGAGTAGGGTTTTGTGGCTCTATGCATGTAGAGGATTGAGAGAAGCTAATAAAGAAGAAGAAGAGTTGGTGGACATAGCCCCAGGGTGGGGGTGAACCACGTACATCATGTGGTGTGAATGCTTTTTTATTTATGGTTGCTCTCTTGTTTATATGATTAAATGCTTAGTGCGTTATTAGATGATGAATGAATCTAATATGGTACCTTAGTGATGAATAATGTGAAGGAATGCTAAATCTTATCTATGTTAGTATTCTTAGTGCTTGAATCTATTGAATCTATGGGAATGTTGCACTGATTTATTATTAGGGTTTAACTATGCTGTAAACTAAGACTGGATATTGATGAACTATAATTGTTAAGTTCTCTGTTAAGGTGTTATAATCACATATCTGTGTCCCAACTAAGGTTGCAGACACTAGAGTCCTGCAACCACCCTTGCCTCTACCTTGGGTGAGACTTCATTTTCTTCATAGGTGTGGTCAAAAGGGCCGGTAGTTAGGGTTTTGTTGGTGCATTCTTGTAGTGTTGAACCCCGAGTCTACCAAGTGCCAACATGATAAGTAAAATTTAATGACAAATTTTCCCTTAAGAAATGTCGCCAAGCCTAGTGAATTGAAAAGCTAGGTCTGATTAGAACCTTAGAAGAAAAGAAAAGCTAATTAGACTTATAACCGGATTAAAGTGGAAATTTTAATTACCTAAGGTTCTTTTTCTAAAACTTTTAATTCACTAAGGTTCTTTTATAACTAGTAAGAGAAATTCAAACTTTAATTATTAAAGTAAAAATTATTATGGAAGATTAAATTCATAAAAAGAGTAAATGGTTGTTTGTCTAAACTTTCTAATTCTGAACTTAGTTAAAAAAAAAAAAGGGACCAAGAGTCAAATCGAATGTCTTTCACTCTGGTGTCAAAGATTTAGATTCAAATTCCATGCTTTCCTATGCATGGATAATAAGTGAAGGATAAATTTTCACCCAACTATCTATCCATTACTTATCTCTGCGTTTTTCTCTTATTATTAATCTCCAATCTCTGCGTTCTTCTTTTATGCATAATCCCTGCATCCTTCCCAAAATTTTATCTCTGCATTTTCTAGAATGATAAATCTTTGTGCACGAATGATAAATATATGTGTTTTCTGGAATGATAAATCTCTACACTCGAATGATAAATCTTTGTGTTTTCTCGAATGATAAATCTTTGCGCTTGAATGATACATATCTACAGTTGAATGGTAAAATCCTTGCATTTTTTAATGGTAAAATCTCTGCATTTTAAAGGTGAAATATCTACGTTTGAATGGTAAAATCCCTGCGTTTTTGAATGGTAAAATCTTTGCATTTTGAATGGTAAAATATATGTGTTTGAATGGTGAAATATTTGTGTTTTGAATAGTAAACTCTCTCTGTGTTCTTATGATTAATCTCAGCATCTCCATGCCCAACTAATAACAACTTCTCTCTGATTTAAAATTTTTCATTTCCAACTTCCTTTATGTTTCTGGGCATATTTCACAAGATTCACATCATGACTTTCTGGGCATATTACATAGCATTCACACTACGATTTTCTTGGCATATTGCACAGCTTTCACACCACAATTTTCTTGCATATTACACAGGATTCACACCATGAATTTTTGGGCATATTACACAACATTCACACCACGATTTTCTTGGCATATTACACAACTTTCACACCACAATTTTCTTGGCATATTACACAAAATTTACACCACAATTTTCTTGGCATATTACACAAATTTCACACCATGATTTTCTTGGCATATTACACAACAGTCAAACCATGATTTTATTGGCATATTACCCAAAATTCACACCACGACTTTCTGGGCATATTACACAACATTCACACCACGATTTTCTTGTCATATTACACAGAATTTACACCATGATTTTCTGGGTGATTTACCCTGTATTTACCCAACGATATCAACATATTTATTAATAGTTTTATCAATAGATGTATCAATAGATTGGTTAATGGACAACGACATTTATTGTTGACAACGAATATGATTGACAACGTTTTTATATTTGAATGAAAACATTTTTATATGTTAATGACAACGTTTTTATATGTGAATGGCAGCGTTGTAATATGTGAATGACTGCGTTGTAATTTTTTCTGTGTATGACAACGATTTTTAATAATAATGAATGACATACATCGATCGTGTATATATTTGGACAACGATTTTATTTCTGGACATCTATTTTAAACTGACAGATAAGATGATGTGGAAGTTCTTTTGTTAATCCAAAAGAAAACCCCTTGTATTCATGTTCTTAATATATTAAATTACATGTTTATGATGGTAGACATTATTTAGCTTAACTAAATGTAAGTACTAATTCCTTATACCACTATGATTAAGCTAGCTTTCAAATAACATTCTATTATATAGAGAACTAAAATAGAATATCCAAGAACATGAATTTTTAGATATTATTCAAATTATTTATGTTGTACAGTGTGGGAGACTTCCTTGAAAAAGTGCCTCATAAGAAAACAAGAATTCTTCGGTTGGTTGCACAATTTAAATATTGAATGATGTCACCTTGCGTCTTGTTGACTTGTCAATTGGGTGCTTGGGTATAGTCTTCTTGTATTTTCGACAGTTAATTTGGTCTCCTAGCATGTTGGAGTTTTCTTGGGTTATTGTTCTACATATGTTATGTTGCACCTTGGTTACGGTCATGCCCACCGCCTTGTGGAAGCTTGATTCCTTATGTGGGGATCATTGCACACCCCGATTAATAGAAGTGAAGGATAACCTATCCAGAGTCATGTGCTTCCCGATGTGGGTGTTATGTTCGTTGTAATTTATGTTGGTTCTTGTGCTATAACTCTTGTTTGTGCTTGTTCCTCGCTCACCATGAAGGTTCAAGTTACCTGTGTCATTGATGTTGGTTGTGTCTGGTTGATCTTGATGTTGTCCCATAGCTTAGTCGTTTTATTGTCTATTTGATTATCGCATGTTTTTTCAAGTTGCATGATGTGTCAATATGTTGGGTTGTTGTTTACTATTACTTGATTTGTGTGTGTTGTGTTCATCGTCAAGTTGTGTTGATTAAATGTTGTCATTGTTGGCTTCCTTCTTAAAAATAAAAATAAAGATTTTGTTTGCATTGTATTGCATGTGGTCGTAATGATTGGGGTCGTTACATAAGCACTTCCACTTTGTTGCAATAATTATATTGTTGGTTATTATTGTGGACTTTATTTAATGTTGTGAGAATGCTTTGTGAGAGTTGATTTGAAGGTTCAATCTCTAGAATTATCTATTGTGTGTTCTTGTAAGTGCACTTGTAGTGACTGTCCAATTTCACCAATATAGACTTTGTCATAGTATTTTATAGACTTTTCCATGAGAAAGTTAGGTGGAGGCATGTTTATACCTTGTAGGTTTGTATATTAATATGTTCCCAATTTTTAACTTTTTTCCATATCATAATAGAAAGTTTCTCAATGTGGGTCTATGAACAAAAGATCAACGGAAAGATAAGAAAATCTCAAATGGATCTCTAATTTCAATGCTCTAATTAAGTGCATTTAGTACATGATGACAAAGGTTTTCTTTTTTCCTCTATTTTTATTGTTAGTTGATCATATATAAAATTTGGATGCAATATGTATGATTAATATTCTTTACATTAACCAGTATTGATTTTTTATGTTGTAGATTGTTAGGTGAATTTCTATTACCATCGTCAAATGTTTTATGTCGTACATACCAAGATTTACATGCCATTATGAAAGATATTGTAATGGAGTATCAATCTAGTCATGCATGTCTTGATGATCATATTCTATATTATGGATAACATGCATCAAAACAAGAATGCCCGAAATGTCAAATTAGTAGATATCGAATCGATCAAGTAACAAAAAAGGTGCCTTGCAAGGTTCTTCATTATATTCCCATAATTCTATGTTTGTGGCGATTATTTAGGTGCAAAAGTTTAGAGCAGTTTATGGATTACCATGCAAAGAACAAAAGTAAAGATGGTGTTATTTGAATGCCTACAGATGAATCTACATTTAAGAAGACAGAGGAAATATGGCCACATTTTAAAGTCAGACCTTGTAATCTTAGGCTTTCATTGGTATTTGATGGTGCCAGTCCATTTGGAGAGCTCAGATATACTTACTTGGTGTGGCATGTTTTTTTTATCAACAATAACATTCCTCCATGGATGTCAATAAAGAGGGAGCACATAATGTTGGAAATGATTGTTCTAGTTATTTGTTTAGAATATTTTTTTTTAACACGGTAACATCTCATTTGTCTTGTTTATTTCATAAGTATGTCTTATATTTTTTTGTTTATTTGTGAAAAAATGTATTACATACCTTAGGAGTTATGTGACATAGGTGTTTGAAAAACCATCCATAACCTTTAAGCTCACCAGCAACAATATAGTATAGAGAAGACTTGTTTTGGAGCCTTCATAAAGAGGTTGTCTTTCCTTCTCAAGTACATGTATATCAAAAACGCCATCAATTTGGTCATCATCATCATCCATTCCAACATTATTAAATGTATCTTGGATCAATATATTAGTCCCATCTTCTTCAAATGTGTTATTAGAATCATCGTCATCTTTCATAGGATCATTAACTTGATCTTCAATATTCGCTCCATGTTCCAGAACATGCGCTTGTACAACCACGTCTTCCTCCATGGGGAGTGCCCTAGGGAGTTGTTCCTTGATAATTACAAACAATCAAGTAATATTAGTGTATATAAAAAATATTAAAATGATACAAACGTTTACAAATATAATCTAGGAAAACAAAGACAACAAATATAAAGATAGCTTAGGTGAGAGGGAGAAACAAAGATAAAACATCAATGATGAAGCTTGTGCAATTTATCAATATGTTTATGACTATGTTGAAAAAATATAGGAAAAGTGTTACTTTTCTTGACATGTATAAAGAGAGACACTTTGTGATATATATAGTCACAACCAACAAAAACAACATATTATTATTTCTCATTCTTTATTATGTCATATTCTTTCTTGATTTCACTTGGAGACCATAAGTTCTAAGTGGATGGAAATTTTCCCCGACCCAACTTGGAGATCACAGTTTAATTTATAAAGGGTTGAGAGTTGAGGGATTAGGGGTTAATGCATTAGTGTTCCAAGGGATAGGGGTTAAGGGGTTAGGGTTTAAGATGGGGTAATTAGGGGTCAAGGATAGGGGTACTTAATGGTTTAGGGGTTTATAAGGGGTCAAGAGATAAGGGCTTAGGGGTTAATAGTTTATTGGTATTCCAAGGGTCAAGGGTACTTAGGATTTGGTATTCTATATGGAGAAGCTAGCTTAACCGGTGAGAGCAAGAAAAAAATACAAAAAATCAATGATGAATCTTGTGCAATTTATCAAGATATTTATGATTATGTTGAAAAAATATAGGAAAAATGTTAATTTTCTTGACATGTAGAATGAGAGACACTTTGTGA
Source organism: Picea engelmannii (assembly GCA_009831015.1). Taxonomy (NCBI): domain Eukaryota; kingdom Viridiplantae; phylum Streptophyta; class Pinopsida; order Pinales; family Pinaceae; genus Picea; species Picea engelmannii. The sequence goes on from ML779820.1 coordinate 597,215, forward strand.
GATATATAGTCACAACCAACAAAAACAACATATTATTATTTCAACTTCATCATTGTGTCATATTCTTTCTTGATTTCACTTGGAGACCACAAGTGTAAAGTGGATGACAACTTCCCCTGACCCAACTTGGAGACCACGGTTTAATTTATAAGGGGTTGAGAGCTGAGGGATTAGGGATTAATTCATTAGTGATGAAAGGGTTATGGGTTAGGGGTTAAGGGGTTAGGGTTTAAGGGGTAACTAGGGGTCAATGATAGGGGTACTTAATGGTTTATGGGTTTATAAGGGGTCAATGGATAAGGGGTTAGGGGTTAACATGTTATTGGCCATCCAAGGGTTAAGGCTACTTAGGATTTGGTATTCTATATGGATAAATCATCTTAGGTGAGAGYGAGAAACAAAGACAACAAATAAATGGTGAAGCTTRTGCAAATTATCAAGATGTTTATGAATATGTTGAAAAAATATAGGAAAAATGTTACTTTTCTTTACATGTAGAAAGAGAGACACTTTGTGAGATATATAGTCCCAACCAACAAAAACAACATATTCTTATTTCAAATTCATCAATATGTCATATTCTTTCTTGATTTCACTTGGAAACCACAAGTGTTAAGTGGATGGAAACTTCCCCTGGCCCAACTTGGAGACCACGATTTAATTTATAAGGGGTTGAGAGCTGAGGGATTTGGGGTTAACACATTAGTGATGAAAGGTTTATGGGTTAGGGATTAAGGGGTTAGGTTTTAAGGGGTAATTAGGGGTCAATGATAGGGGTACTTAATTATTTAGGGGTTTACAAGGGGTCAAGGGCTAAGGGATTAGGGGTTAACAGGTTATTGGCCATCCAAGGGTTAGGGGTACTTAGGAGTTGGTATTCTATATGGAGCAATCATCTTAGGTGAGAGAAATAAACAAAGAAAACAAATCAATGATGAAGTTTGTGCAATTTATCAATATGTTTATGAATATGTTGAAAAAATATAGGAAAAATGTTACTTTTCTTGACATGTAGAAAGAGAGAAACTTTGTGAGATATATAGTCACAACCTATTCCTATCTCTCCTTCATCATTATTTCATATTCTTCCTTGATTTCACTTGGTGACCATGACTTTTAAGTCGATGGAAACTTTCCCACAACTTGGAGACCACGGTTTATAAGGGGTTGAGAGCTTATAGATCCCTTTGATCCCTAACCCTTAAACCACCCCTAACCTATAAACCATCAACCCCTAACCCTTTAATCCCTAGCCCCTAACCCCTCATACCCTATCCCCCTAATCATTAAAACCTTAACCGCATTCCCCATAATCCCTGAAACCCCTAACCTCTAAGCCCTTAATTCCTAACCCCTAAACCCTTCAACCCTAAACCATTAAACAATAACCCTTACCCCATAATCCCCTAAACTATTAACCCCGAACCCCTTAATCCCTAATCCTAAACCCCTAACCCCTACTCCCTAAAACCCCATTAACCACTAAATCCACTAGGAACTAAACCCCCTAAACCTACCTTAAACCCTAACCTATTAACCCCTAACCCCTTAACCACTGAGCCCTAATATGGCCTTATTAACCCTTAAACCGCTAAAATCTTAACCGCTAACCCCTTACACCTATACCCCTAAACCTTAAACCCCTTAACCACTAAACCCTACCCTAAACCCTAATTAAAATCTACATCTTATGTTTAATTCTTCTCTTCTTAACTTACTCTCAATTTGTTTTCTACGTAGAATATATCCATAAATAAAAGAGAATATATTAATTTTCTTCTACATTTAACATATAAATGTTTACAAAAACAATCTACAATATAAAGACATATAATGAATAACTTACCAAGGAATGATATTCATGCCCTCCTTCAAGGTGTCCATACTCTCTACAATGTCTTTTAGTTATTTTTATTAAAAGTCTCCTTCTATTATAGCCCCTACATATTTTACAAGAGAAACATTTTCAATCACCCAAATCCTCCAATGCAAATCTCATGTCTCCTTGTCCTCCTGGAGGAATGTTATGTGACATTTTTCCTTACCAAAATTTCAGTGATGACTATCTTCAAAAATCAACCTCAGTAGTTTAACTCTTTGTAACACAATCAACAAAATAAAAAAAATTGTGTATTCTAACCAAAAAAAAATCCCCTATAATCTCTACAAGTCATCGTTAGTATAGAAAAATAGTTCGAACCTTTTTTTAATTATATATCACTTTTTTGTTGAACTTTTGACAATTGTTGACTAGAGAGACGTTGTTTAATAGAAAATTTTTTTTACTTCATCAAACGTTGGTATGGAAACACATATATCATTGACCTGGTCAACCATCAGATATTCAATGATAAAGTCCCTTTCGCTGGACAGTCAACGAACGTCGGGTTTTTTTTTTTAGATACAAAAAATGCAAGTAAAATATGAAAGTATCATCTATATTGTTGGTAATGTCGGAGTACGACATTGGTTTTTTCTCCCATATGTAGTAGTGTCTCCTTCTCAAAAAAAATCCCCTATAATCTCTACAAGTCATCGTTAGTATAGAAAAATAGTTCGAACCTTTTTTTAATTATATATCACTTTTTTGTTGAACTTTCGACAATTGTTGACTAGAGAGACGTTGTTTAATAGAAAAAATTTTTTACTTCGTCAAACGTTGGTATGGAAACACATATATCATTGACCTGGTCAACCATTAGATATTCAATGATAAAGTCCCTTTCGCTGGACAGTCAACGAACGTCGGGTTTTTTTTTTTAGATACAAAAAATGCAAGTAAAATATGAAAGTATCATCTATATTGTTGGTAATGTCGGAGTACGACATTGGTTTTTTCTCCCATATGTAGTAGTGTCTCCTTCTCAAACAAATAAAGCATCTCCCAACCAAAACCTTTGTCAAACTATAGTCTAGTGAAAATATTTCTCTATACGATTGGAATTAATACTAGAGAAAAAACTATTGGGATTAATATTAGAGAAAAAAATATGTCTCACGGAGGCATGCAGATTCACCCCATTAATATTTCAACCTGTTAAGTTTCACCCAATGATAAAATTTCACCCTTATAATTCTCCTAACTCATTTAAATCAAATCCTTTTTATTACAAGAAAAAACTATTTTGAAAAATCAAATATTTTTCTTCTCATATAAAAGCTCATTTAAATTTATCCTTGAGTGTTAGCTCAAGTGGTCATGAGTGAGATGCAAGACCTCTTATCTCTCCCCCAAAGTTGGGGAGGTCATGAGTTCGACTATTTTAATCCCCTCGAGGTTAGAATCTGTAATCAAAGATGATGGTTTACCATGTTTACCATCCATAAATCATAGGGAAGTAATTAAATAATTTTCTCTATGTGAAAGTTTCCTTGAAAAAAAATGGTTTATATTTAGAATATTAAAACACTTTCTTCCAAATACTAAACCACAAAAATAAAAAATACATATAATTCAAAAAATATTTTATTCCCTTTTAAGTGTGAAAGTCACCCACCTTTTAATAAACATCACTCCTTTTCTATGGTACACCCTATACTACTTTGACATTCCATACAAATAGCCAAAGGATGATGGTAATAAAAGGTTGATGTCATGAACAACGACCAAGAAACAATATGGTATGAATATTTTTATGTTAAATTATGTTGGTTCAAATGCACTAATATGATATGTGGGAAAGTGCAGGTTTTTTAGGTAGTGAGACTGCTTAAAACTAAATATACGATGACAAAATCCAAAAATACAGTGCCACCATATGGTCCATGATAGGGTGTTGACCCTAGTTCTATCAGGACAGGTGGAGACATTTCCCACCATGTATTCTTCGAAACCTGGAGTCATGGGAGGATGGTTTTAGTTCACACTCCCCTAGACATGTGATGATGACTTCCATTTGCCTACTGGGGAAGCTAGGTCAAGGTAGTTGACACTTCCTCTTGCGGGTTCTATCTAGAGTTAGGTCAATATAGTTGACGCTCCAAGAGAGTCCACCAGAGGAAGGATAGGGATGGAATATAGAAGTAAGTTAGGGAGGCAGGAAGATTAGAAGTAGTTGATAGTGTGTGGGGTTTTAATCTTATAGCAGAAGTGTTTGATTTTGTCTTGTTCCGCAAAAAAAAAAAAAAAAACTTAATTGAATTACAGTTATCTAGGTAAATGTTGCTTTGCGCTAAGTTATTATAATTGAATGATTTTGCTAATATTGTAAATGGTCAATTTATTCATTATGAACAAGGATAATTTTAAGGATGAAAATTTATATTAAAATGCAGAAACCTTGGCTAATCTTACTACTCCTTAATATGGAAAATGTAAAATGATTGACGATAGTTTTTAAAAATATTCAAATTTCAAGGATTTTATATAATTTCTATAAAACTTTGTTGATTTTTAAGGTAAAATAATTTTATTCTATGGAATTTGGGCGAATCATTTT
>ML779820.1:673762-691513 GCA_009831015.1 Picea engelmannii
GAATGACTGGCCAGTCAAATATTGAATGAGAGAGAAGCACAGAGAGGAAGAAGTCCCCAGGAGGTGGGATAAGAAAAGGAATGTGCAGACGTAAGAGAGGAAGAAGCCAACATGAATCTTGGAGAAGAAAGAGAAGATTCAACCCCGATAATAGGAGAGATCGGGAATCTGTTTGAAGAAATTGTCCCAGAGGAAGAAAATGAGACCCCCCAGATCAAAGAAAAATTCCCCAAAGCCAGTGGTGCCAGCCCCGAATCACCCACACCCTGAGCGTCTTCTATCCAAGTAGTAAGTTCGATACTACCTTATCATGCTAGTTATGTCCCAATTCAAGTAATTAGTCAGTTGCAACCAGGAAGTGCGAGGACAGGGAGGATATTAGGATCTCCTGGTAGATCGCAAGCAGGATCGTTAGGATTTATACTAATAAGAACAACAAGATCAAAAATGGTTGGTCATACAGGAGGTTTGATTACTCGGTATCGAGAATGTTGGGGTAAGGGAGATGAAGGCATTGAACAGCATTGGTTATTGTGCGAAGCCATCTGGAGGTCCAAAGGGACACTGGATGCGAACAAGCTAGTCGATTTCCAGACTACCTTGAGAGGTTGTGCTCTCAAGTGGTATATGAAGATCATTGAACCAGGAGTGTCAGGGACGTAAGGTCAAGCATTCACACTTGCCCATGTTCGGACGAGTTTTATAGCAGAATTTAAACTACCTCAGTCAGAACAACAGGCTCTATCTAAGTTGCATGAGATTCAGCAGCGGGAAGGTGAATCAGCCTGGGAATATAGCCAAAAGTTCAAAGATTCCATAGGGAGGTTGGCACACCCAATCCACGAAGAACATCAAAGGGAGTGGTACATTCAAGGGTTGCTACCTCTAACTCAAATTTTGCTAACACAATAGCATATAGCCACGTTAACAGACGCCTCAGAACAATCGATGAATATTGAAGCCATGGCGAGACACCCTGAGAGCCTGAGAGTGACCAGACCCATAGTGGATGTGAATCTGGTGCAACTACAAGGGCAGATATTAATGCTTACATAAAATATCCAGGAGTTGACGATACCCAGACCGAGACGGCCACAGGTTTGGTGCACTGGATGTTATACAGAAGGACATTTGGCAAACGAATGTCCACATCTAAGGGAAATGGGACCTCCTCAGAATCTGATAGTACCCCCACAAGGACCCACGGAAGGATTTGCATAAGTTTCGATGAAATTACCATTCCATAACCCTACCCTGTATCATGCTTTCCCAGGAGGCCAAGCAGCACCAACAGTCGAATACTGTGAAATCCGTCGAATCCATGGGAATGGGCCAAGACAGTGCCCCATCATGCAAAAATATTCGACAGTACCAAACAGAGTTCAGTGTGAGTTATGTGCATCTACCATGCATACTACCAATCAATGTAGAGTGTTGGATGCACTTGCAGATAGGTAGGACCGAACAACATTCAGGGTGAATGAAAACCCTCAGGGACTAGGAAGAGGTTGAGGAGGTGGAGCCGGAGGAGACTTCAAAGGAGGAAGAACTGGTAGAAGAGGACCAAGCAGGTGTTATAAATGTGATGAACAAGGTCACCTAGCTAGAGATTGTCCTCATCCAAGGTGACCATGGTGCTCTCATTGCAAAACCAACGGGCATGCAACTGAAGATTGCCCAAAGTTAATTGAAAAATGGGAAGACAGAGAACAACAAAGAGGAACTAACCTTATCAGTTCATAAATCAAGAGATTCATTAAGGGACATATGCCCAGCATTAATATCGTTACTCGAGGAGGAGCGAAGATAGGAGTTGATGCTAATAATCTACCTCAAATCGAGAAATCAACACCTAAAGAAGACATGTATGACCCTTTGAAACAGAAGCTATTCTTTAAAGATGCCATAGAAATATTTTAGAGTACTCCTAGCCCTGAGACACAAGAGAAACCCGCACAGTCTATTGTTTACTCTAAGGTGGCACAAGTCCCTGCTTCACCCCCTACACCTAGAAACCCTGTAACCCTACCAAGACAGCATGAGCAACCCCAGAACGCAGTTGACCTTTGGTTTCAGTTATTATCTAACATTCTATGGAATGATAAACTAACAAAAAATTTGTGCAATGTGTTGTACCTAGTCTTAGGGAATGAAGAAACCTCAGAAGAAAGAATAAGGGATAATATTCTTGAGAAAAATACTCAGAGAATGCAGCGAAGAAAAGTACGAACCAAGAAGGAGTTTAGATTAGTGGCCCATTTAGATGAATATGAAATTAGGGATTTCATGTTGGACCTTGGGTCAGATGTGAACATTATGCCCAAGAAGACCTGGGAAGCCTTAGGAAAACCAAGACTGAAATATTCCCCAATTCAGTTAAGAATGGAAAACCAATATTGTATCTTCCCCATAGGAAGACTGGAGAATGTGGAAATCAATGTAGCAGGAGTAAAAATAGTAGTTGAATTTGAAGTTATTGAGATCATGGGAGATAAGGACCCCTACCCTACACTACTTGGCATCGATTGGGCTTACGAAAATTATGCGGTAATTGACTTAAAGAAATACACCATGACTTTTGAATCTTAGGGGATTAAGGTAGTTCAACTCTTGGATCCATATGTAGGACCCAGGTACACAGAACCAACAGACAATAATATGGAAGGAGAAGATCTAGACCATTTATACACTGTAACATTTGGGACAAGAAATGATTATATAAACCCTACAGTGGATGGATCAATAAGCTGGAGAAGTATACAGTCAACAGACGAAGATTTAGAATTGGCTTTCGATAGTTGGCAACAAGGGTCATACGAAATATTCTCAAGAATATGTGCAACTGTCAGAATGACCAGATGGGCTGGGACCAAAGTAGAGAACACTCCATATACGATGACACCATATATATAGACAATTGTTTTCAAAACATGAAAGAGAATGTGAGAGAAGATCAAAGAATCTTGGTACTAGATATAGCTTTTCAGAACACCCCTTCCAGATGGTGGGCCACTCATAAATTCGTACTCAGAACTTGGGACGAGGTCAATAAATATATCAAGTACAGGTTCCATAATAAGGAGCAGTTGGGATCAGGGACGCAGAAAAATCTCCAAGTTGCACAACGGTTCAATGGAGAATCAGATCCAAGGATACATATTGAACAGTGCGCAACACAGTGGCAGGTTGCGGAGATACCCCCTCACTTCTGGCCTCGGGTATTTCCCCACTGTCTAGGCCCAATTTCGAAAGCTTGGTTTATGCGTGAAGAAACTAGAAGATAGACCAGCAATTGGCAAACGTTGGTAGCTCAATTGCGCAAGGACTTCTCATTTACAAGTAAGTACCCCGAGCTTGAAGTAGTCTTGCAACAGATTAAAGAATTTCTTTTTACAGATAATGGTAAGCAGAAATCAAACTTAGCGGTATGCGCCAAACATAGCCAAAAACTTCAGACTAAACTCCACTTACCCTTGACTGAGAAACCCATGAAATGATATCATATTAGCAAAGACTCAGAAAACCCAAATGACTTAGAAGCCCTGAGAAACTTAGCCATCAAAGAGACAGAGGGGAGAAGAGAAATTCAAAACACCATACCCAGTCAGACTGATAGCTCCTACAATCACCCATTAAAATTGCACAAAATCAACATAGGGACCATAGAGCAACCCAAGATGGCCATGGTGGGAAACTACTGGGATGAGTAAACCATTCAAGAAATAGAGAGTTTGTTGAGGGAATATGAGGATTTTTTCCCGAAGACTTTCTCAGAGTTAAAAGGAATCAAAGGAGATATGGGAGAAATGAATATTGAATTGAAACTAGGATCTAATCCTATCAGACATAGACCATGTCGTCTTAACCCGAGAGTAAAAGAGAAGGTCAAGAAGGATACAGACAAGATGTTGGAAGAAGGTCTCAATTTTGTAGTAGAAGAAGCAGAGTGGGTTAGCCCGATAGTTATTCAAAGCAAGAAAGACACCGAGGATATTAGAGTCTATGTAGACTACAAAAGTCTCAATGTTGCCTGTCTGCATGACCCCTTCCCAACACCATTTATAGACGAGGTGATAGAATGGGTTGTGGGGAAGGAAGCATACTCATTTACAGATGGATTTTCAGGATATGATCAAGTCAAGATCGCTGAAGAGGACAGAAAGAAAACCACTTTCATAACAGAATGGGGATCCTTTGCATATAATGTGATACTATTTGGGTTAAAGAAGCCCCCTCCAGTTTTCTCTAGGATTGTGATAGCAGCCTTTAGAGAGTTCATTCACAAATTTATAAAAGTCTACATGGATGATTGGATGATATATAGCCTGCTTAAGGAACATGTAGCACTACTAAGGCTAATGTTTGACAGATGCAGAGAACGAAAAATCTTATTAAATCTCAGGAAGTGTATCTTCTGAGTGCCACATGGAAATTTGTTGGGCCACATAGTCTGTTGAGAAGGAGTATTGGTAGACCCAGCCAAAGTTGTGTTCATTGTGAATATGACACCACCTACAAGTTCCAAACAGTTGCGCTCCATGCTGGGACACATAGGTTACTATTGCAGGTTCATCCGCATATATACCAACATTACTGTACCTTTGGAAAACCTCCTGAAAAATGTCGAAATGTTCCAACGGACCCCGAAATGTGATAAAAAAATTTGAGACACTCAAGGAGAAACTTGTCATAGCACCGATTCTGATATTTCCAAACTAGGAGAAGGAGTTTCACATCCATGTAGATGCTTCAGGATTTTCCTTAGGAGCCATCTTGACACAACCTAGAGATGGAGCTATGGATCATCCTATCTATTTTGCGAGTCAGAAGTTGTCGCAAGCAGAGTGAAACTACACAACGACAGATAGGGAGGGATTATCAATGATTTATGCTTTACAGAAATTTAGACATTATCTGTTAGGATCTCATTTAAAATTCTTTACTGATCACTCTGCATTAAAGAATTTAGTTAACAAACCGGTGTTAGAAAGAAGAATTTGTAGATGGTTGCTGTTATTTTAGGAATTTTCCTTTGAAGTTATCATCAAGCCAGGAAGATGCAATGTAGGACCTGATCACCTATCCAGATTAGAGTCAGGAGAAAGTGGTGGAGAAGTAGATGATCAGCTCCAAGATGCAGACTTATTCAGAATTGAAGCCATACTGGAGTATCTATAAGACATAGCAATCTTTATAAGTACAGGAGCCTATCCGGAAACATATTCTGCAACTCAGAAACGCCACATGGTTGTTAGAGTAGTCGATTACCAGTTGATCATCGAACAATTATATAAACTAGGACTAGACAACATCCTCAGACGATGTGTCCTGGATCACGAAGGTAGGATATACTCTGGGAATGCCATAGCGGTGTTGCAGGAGGCGATGTAGGAGGAAAGTCCACGGAACAGAATGTTTTATAGGCAGGACTTTGGTGGGAAACACTCTTTAAGGATGCAAAATTATATGCTAGATCGTGTGATGTTTTTCAATGAGTGGGCAAGTCGTCACGTCGCGTTGAACTGCCACTACAACCAGTTAGAGATTTACAAGCATTTGAGAAATGAACAGTTGACTTCATTAGACCAATCATCCCCATAGCCAAGCATTCAAAATCAAGGTACATCATTACCATGACTAACTACCTTACCCATTGGGCAAAAGAAGCAGTTGCACAGGACTGTTCAATAGACAATGCTGCTAGGTTCATTTTTGAAAGTATCATTACTCGGTTTGGATATCCCAGGAGCCTGACCATCGATCAGGGAGCTCATTTCATTAGCAACATTATAGCAACACTTATAGCAAAATTTTTGATCCAACAGCACAAGAGCAGCCCATACCACCCACAGACCAATGGAACAATGGAATCCTTCAACAAGATTCTGGAAAGGGGACTAACAAAGGTTTGTTGCACAAACCGGGAGGACTATGATGACAGAGTTCTAGCCGTACTATGGGCTTACAGGACCACCACAAAGAAACTCCACAAGTACACACCGTTCCAGTTAGTTTATGGGAGAGAAGAAGTGGTGCCAATAGATTTCATCACTCCAATTTTGTATATTGCACAAGTCACACACATGACAGAAGAGGAATACATTGCACAAAGACTTGCGGAACTACAAGAACTCGAGGAAACCAGGTTCCTAGCAGACTTCCACCAGTCAGTTGAGAAAGCAAGACAAAAATCTTGGCACGATAGGCATATTAATACCAAGTTATTTGCGTAAGGATACAAGGTGATACTCTATGATAGCCGGTACCAGAAGCACCCTGGAAAGTTGCACATGCACTAGTTGGGACCATTCATCATTGTGGAGATCTAACCCTTGGGAGTAGTCAAACTCGCACAACTGGATGGTGTGTTGTGACCAAAATAGGTGAATGGTTCTCACTTGAAGCCCTACCTGTCTCAAAATTGAATGAGAAGGACAGCCACTCCAACCTAATGGAGCTTGTACAATAGTTAGATTTGAGTTTTGTTTTCTATCCGAAATTTTGTAAATTTAGTTAATAATGTCCATCTGCGCAGTGTTTCACCATAACACATGGTTCATTTCTTTTGTTTAAGTGTTGGTTGATACAAAACTGATGAATCAGCAGTACAGGACCTGAAGCGTAAGAGAGTTTCTTAATGACAGCCATTAACGACGACGAGAACAACCTATGTGGTCGGAGGGGGGATGAATCTGAATATGATCTAAGACCATGTGCCACACAAACCCAGTCTAGTCACAACCTTTATTTCCATTATGGAAGCTCGATTGTCGCTTGTTAAGTCATAAAGCCACAGTAGGCCAAAATTCCATCAAAGTTCACTCCGGGACACCCACCCATCAAACAGAAAGGCCTCAATGCGGACACGTCCCTATTTGACTCAAATAAGTAAATACCAAGATTGTCCAATAGGATTTACCTTGATTAAACCGTCCCGTCGGACAACTCAACCCAGTTGTACTCATACTATCATGATGAGTATCAATTATTGCTAAAACTTACACGTTAATCCAAGTATAAGGCTCTCAGAACTCAACCAATAATGTGTTGTTTCTAAAATGAGCTTAGCCATTTCCAAAATCAGTCGTGAAACCATTTGGTACCATTATAAAAGATGCAGACTTCACCCTACTTATTACCCACCACAGAAGTGTGAATGTTGAGAGCCACAACCAACTGAAGCGCCATGACTAAAGAAGAAGTACCAATTGAGATCCACGACCCCGAGTCGAGATCACAGGTGACCTGAAAGGGAAGGTAGAGCACGTTAAGCTACTCAACCTTGACCTCACAGATTTAGCCTTGTTCCCACAGATGCATCCAGACGTCTTTTGGGAGTTAGCTCTAGATGGAACCAGAGATATGCACTTTATACCAAAAAAGGAGTTCATCAACCTATTTAACTCCACCATCATGAACTTGAGAGACTTACCAGTCTTTGGCACCATAGGTGAAATTTTGCGCTGCACGAAATTTTTGATAAGTAGAGTGCATGACAGAAGTCTATGGTTGGATAAGCAATATCCAATCCATGCAAAAGATATCCAGTAGCTTACTGGACTATCCTCCAAAGGAGAGGATGTGTCGAAGAGATTTCAGGGCCCCAACAAGCATGGGAAGAAGAAAGGCGAGTCTAGCCTATACGAGAAGTTCAACACAAAGAGAGGAGGATGCACATTAGTCATTGAACCAATACTTCATGAAACAGTCTAGACTGGCTACTACGTCATAGCCAGCAAGGTTATGAGGTCCTATTATAAGGGAGAATGCACATTAGATGCGCTATCAGTCACCGCTTTTACGCATAGGGAGCAGTGTTCAACTGGTGTAGTTTCCTGGTGGAGGAACTACTAGTAGCTTGTGAGGAGGCATAGGAGAAGGGAGGCACCTTTACCTATGGATACCTACTTGTGTCATTTGCAATGCTCAAATGGAAGTAACCTGTGGGTAGACAACCAGCAATAATACATAAAGGGTGCCTAGTGAATATGTTTGAGCCATGGTAGTCTAGACCAGACTCGGAGAACACAGCACTCAACAATGAAACATTTGGCAAATGGTATAATGCTATGATAGACGCAACGTAGAGGTCGCACATCCCACAGGATCTCCTCCATAGTAACACGAGGAATATCGCCTTTAGCATGAATCAACACAACACATGTGTTTGACCAAGACATGCCAGCTGGGAACATTTCCACACATGGCTGCTACCATTCTATTTGGATGAGGAAGCTTTTGATAAGGAGGTCATGTCATGGCCAGGAGTTAAACATGACTCGCGTAAATCAGGAATGCACTACATTTTTCCTGTCGAGTTTCTCAAGAAAAAATACAAGGAATCAGGGGAGAGATGGAGCTCAGGCCCTGAGGAGAAGAATCCAGATGCTCCATTCCAAACAGACTCTGAGGAGGAAGAAGAGATCCAATAGTTAGAGCGGAGGAAAAGACCGCCCCCCTGTTAGCTTCGAGACGATGATGTATTGTTAGGTGTGCAAGTCAATCAGCTCTTAGGTGTTGTGCTTGGTACTAAAACACTAGTGAAGAGACTCAGAATTGGGGTCTCTCTCAACAAACCCCTGAAACTACAACCCCTTGCATCCGCCGCACCACGACTAGAGCCACCCCTATCATCGATATTCAGGATGACCCGGAGCCTGAAACACTTCCATCCACATTCATCAATGAGGACCCTCCACCACCAGTCCAACTCTCAAACCTCCTCACTGCCACTCCACATCAGACCACAACCCCAGAGCCGATGCATCTCGATCACCCAGAGATAGGGGAGCGATAACTCCCAGAAATACCCCAAGAGTCACCCAAGCCAAGATCTGAAGTTTTTGGTCCCAACCCCAAAGCCTTATAGCCCAGCATAGAGCTGAATGATCCAAATCTAGACACCCAGTAACACCAGCCTGAGTCTACAGCACAAAGAACAGATGCCTGAACTAGGGAGGAGTCGGAACCAGATAGAAACCAACAATGCACCTCACCAACCAAGGGTAAGGGTTCCCAAGAAATCATGGCACACGAACCAGAAGCACCATAACAGTTGGAGATACTAGATGGGCACACCGAACTAGAATCAACAACTGAGCAGGATATGAAATCCATGCGAGTACAAATGGAGCAGGTTCTGCATAACCCTCAATAATGTTCCGAATCAATGCAACTTTGCATAGCCAAAACAAAGATTCTGACTCTTTTGCCTAAAAATATAAGGCTGAGGATTGCACCAGCGCCATCGATGGAGGATGAGGTCGAAACATGCTTGGATCACTCAACGGCCAATGGACTCCCTCTATAGATGAGAGCACCCACTGATGCAGCTCCTTTAGCTACAAACCTGGTATAGTGGACAACATCACAATTGTTTGGGCTAATCATAGCCTCAACGAACCAACTAGAGCAACAACTCCAGGAAGCTAAGTGCTCGGTCGAGCTCGCCAAGAAAGAACAGTTAGTTGCACAAACATGTAGAATGGTGGAAAAACGTGATAGACTCCTAGCCCTGCACAAACTTGAAAAAGTGAAGTAAAAACTTATCAAAGCTTGGCCGGAGATCTGGAAGGTTGCACCTAATCTACCTGAAGCTAGCGAGATAAGCGAGTCAGAGAAATAGATCTATTTGTTACAAGAAGCATGGACATAGATCGCTACCTGCACTGAGAAAATAAAAGCAAAGCTACAACAATCCCGACAAGAAGCAGAACAACAGCCTCAGCAGCTGCAGGAACAGATGAAAAAGATAATACTACAAGGTAATAATGCTCGAGCAGCACTACACAAGCACACAACATACTGCACCAAAATTTCCAGGGAAGTCAGCGACTGGATGGGCATCATCGCTCGACAAAATCAAGTCTTGGAGGAAGTGCGCACAAAGATCCAGGTGTTGAATGAAGAAGTTTTGAAAAGAATGGATCCTATGGAACAATAGAAGAAGTTCGACCAAATTCAATAGGATGACAATGAGTTGAATACACTCTACAAGGCACAATCCGTAGCCAAGAAAGATTTTCACGAATTTCGACCAGTTATTCAGATAGCCTACATGGAAATGCATCAGGTCGATGCAACAACATATTTTGAGTGGAACTCGTTGGTTGTGGCCAAGCCAAAGGAGTACAGAAAAGAGACAACACAACAATTTCTTGCAGAGGCATCACTCCTCGCCCAAAAATGGCGGGACAAAGTTGAAATCTTTCAAGGAGTAAAGCACCGAGCCTTAGAGTTGCTACTAGAATTGGGCCCTTCATTTGAGGAGGTAAAGGAAGAAAAGGCACAAACAGAAGAGCTCAAAGAAGAAGAAGAGTCGGACAAGGGAAAACAACAGTTGCTCCTAGAGAAGGTTTATGGTTGATTTGTTGAAGACAAGTGGAAAATATGGATTTTGATTTATGTGTTTATGGTTGATTTGTTGAAGACAATGGACTGCAAAAATTTTTGGACAGCAAACTATTTTTTGGGATAATGTGGTTATTTAATCCATATTTTAAAGTTCAGTTTTTACTTCTTGTCATAGTCCTTTTGTATGGTTTTCATCGGGGATATCTAAGTTTGACCTTGGTCCATGCCCTCACAAGGATTTTGTAAAGAGAAAGATACTTTTGATTTTTTGGAATGAAATAAAGCGATTGTTATTTTGTCTCTTTTGTGTGTATCTGTGACTTGGTTACTTTTTATTTTGATCTCCACATTTACTTTCTGCAATCTATATGTTTTCATAAAATTATATAAAAAATTCATATTTTGCAACAATCTTTTCATTTAAAAAATCATCCTTAGCCCTTGTAATTAATACTTGTGGATTGGGAAATACCTTATGAGGCTATAAAACATAGGGTGATATTCCCGACTATCTTTCCTTAGCCAGGAGGGATTCAAAAATTCTTGAGTAAGATCATTTATATATTTTCCACAACATTTATTTGGCAACCATATTGGGGAGATCTTCCATATCTCTCTAGTTGATTGTATGCTTGATTATCATTCAACATATTTATTTTTCTGGTTTTGATTCTTTGATGGTTTTCTTTTCTTCATGACAATATCGGTTACAAGGAAGCCCAATAATGAGCTCATTCTTAAATATCATACCAGCATTGCTTTAACCTTATTCAATACCATCTTAGAAATTGCTAACACCTGGGCTGAGCTTGAATGCTCATGGGCAGTGATTGAACAAGACATAAGTGTCCGAGAACGTTGGGAATCCAGGCAAAGAAATCTTAGGAATCAACCATAGCTTTATTTTTCCTAAAGTTTTGATCTTCCTTTCACATCCTTAAACCCCCGCATCTCTAGGAGAATAAGAGGTTTATCACCTGAGATCAACCCTATTACTGAAATAGGAAGAAGAAACGTTGTTTTGTCAAGCCAACAAGGTACTCTAAGGAGAACCTTGTCTGATTCAGTCATTTTGTCTTTCTCTCCCTTACTTGTCATTCACAAGATGGMATCTAGTAGTGGCTCTGGTGGCACTAGAGGTGCCTCTTCATCTCAACCTTCAGCCTCTTCAKTGATTGGTAGCTTGTATAGTCATCAAGTCCCTGTCCAATCTACCACCAATCCCACTAAGGTCATAAACAAGTATGGTCTCTTTCAATTTGAAGAAGATGATACTAGTACTCTGTGGCATGTTTCCTCTCCTCTTAATCTAGCACCTGCTACTCGTCCACTTCCAAAATTCAAAGAGCATCTCCCTAGGTTTTCAGAAAATAACACGGTCACTACGAATGAACACTTGGTGGAATTTTCTAATTCCTGTCACAACTTAGGAGCCAATGACAATGACACTTGTATGTGTTTATTTGTTAATTCCCTTGAAGGGAAAGTAGCAGCCGATTTCTTTGATATTCCTCCCAAGATTCTTTCCACTTGGGAGGAATTAGTTTATTGGTTCAAATCTACTTATGGGCAGTCTAAGAGCCGAGTCGAGTAGTTATGGGAGTATAATAACATTGCTTATAAAGACAGTGAGACTATCAAGTCTTTCAACTTACGTTTCACCAAGTTATATAACCAAATTACCGAACTTATTCACCCTCATAACCAAGCCTCTTTTATGTATTACTACAATGCTCTACTCTCCCCCTACCATCATAGGCTTGAAGAAAAAGATATTGACAATCTTGGTTCCGCTCTGCATACTTGTCAAGAGTATGAAGAACAGTGTGAGAGAATGGTTCTTCCCTAGGGAGACTCAGTTAAACAAACGAACATGTCCTCCCTATTACATCTTGTACAATATATGAATAATCGAATGATAGCGTATGAGAGAAAGGGAAATATCCCTTCACTTACCCTTGGGGCCTCATCTTCTTCTTCACCACCCTTTAGGAATCCTAATGAAAACAACTTTCATCCTAAAGCCATCATTCCTCGCAGCTAGTGTAATTTTTGTGAGGAACACCATGAGGAAAGTACTTGTGAGGTAAAGAAGAGTGTCAGAGATAAAATATTTGGTAAAATGCCTGAAACTACTATTGTTGTTCTATATTTTGCAAAACCAGAGGATGTCATGATCATAAATACTAAGAATAAATCTTATGCTTCGAAAGGTAAATATGATCCTCCTCGCACTTCTTCTAGCCCAAGCTCATCTTCACTAGCTGCTATTATACAGGTTTCTAAAACTCCTAACAATAAAGGAACTCCCTCCCCTTTTCCCTCTTCCAAATACAACATTCTCAATCAATTGGCTAATATTAAAGTCGATGCTACTCTTCTAGACATGGTTGTCATCCCTGAGAAACAAAAGAATCTGAAAAATTTCATGGAAGGAAAAGCTTCCATTGTATCCAATCTCTATGAAGAGGTAGATGAAGAGGACTCAACTGTAAATAAAGTAGGTGTACATAATTTTATACACTCTGTAAAAAAATCCATCGTTTTTTTTTATTTCTGTAAAGATTATGGAAAAACATAGCCCATTATTGTCTGATTGATGGTAGTTCGGGCCCAAGTGTAATGTCGAATATTATTATGGAAGAGTTAGGCTTGTCTTGTACAAATGAAAATGCTAGAAGCATGCTCTCTTATAATAGTTTACAACAATCGACCATAGGTGAAATCAAGGACGTGACCTTGGCTTTTTGCATGCATCATGAAATAAGGACAACCCTTAATATTCAGGTAATTAACATGCCAATGAGTAATTATTCAATCATCTTAGGAAGAGACTGGAAAGCCTTGACAGGTGGATACCTCTCACTTCATAGGACACACTTATTCATTCCTCGGAATGGGAAGAACATCATAGTCTAAGAATTTCACCTTACATAGAAAGAATCTCGTAGCCTAATGTAAATTAAATCGAGGAGGACCTAGGAGTCTATTCCATCTTTGCAGATGAGGACAACACTACCTTGGAACAAATCGACCTAGAGGATGGGATGTGGCATATGCACTTTGATGGTTCATGCTCCAATAAAGGAAATGGAGTTGGCATTATCTTGTGGGTAAAATTCATAATTTTTCCTATAGGTTAGAGTTTGCTTGCAAAAACAACGTCACTGAATTTGAAGTGTTACTGCTAGGCATTGAAAATGCCTATAATTTAGGTTGTGGTCACCATACAGTTTTTGGGGACTTTGAACTTGCTGTAAGCCTTGTACGTAAGATATATTCTCCTATCAACAAGTTAATGAAACGCTACACCGAAATTGTTTGGGTGCTTATCTCGAATTTTATCTCTTTCAACATCACTCATGTTAAAAAGGAATTGAACTCAATGGATGACAGGCTAGTTGTTTTTGCAGTCTCTCCTACTCGGCAAATTCTACCACAAATACCTGATTGCACCTTTGAATATTTGTATCGTCCTCATATCCCTGACAATGTAGAGTCATGGCAGGTCTTCCCTAGTGATGAGAGCATATGTGCTTTCATACAAACTGGACCTTATAAGCCTAAGGAGATTATATCAATGGAAGATAACAAAATTCTGAAGGTCTTGAATCCTCTAGAAGGTTTATTTTCATCGAGTGATGTAGGAAAAAAAGAAAAACATAAAGAAGAGGAGTCAAAAAGGAAAGTGGTTGAAACAATTTCCTTGAACATTGGGAGACTTGATTCCCCAAAGAATGTCAAGATAGGTGCCCAATGTTCTCATGAAGAAAAATTGAAGTTCACTGAGTTACTTCATGAATTTAAAGATGTTTTTGCTTGGTCTTATGAGGATCTTTGTGGTTTTGATCCTACTCTTATACAACATGTCATTCCTATCAAAGAGGGCATAAAACCGGTTCGGCAAAAACAAAGACCCATTAACCCTGCACTGGAAGAAAATATTTGGAAGGAGTTGGAAAAACTCTTGAAAGCTGGGATTATTTTCCCTGTTAAGTATTCTGAGTGGGTTTCCAATTTGGTTCCCATTTCGAAAACGACTGGCCAAATCAGATTCTACATTGATTTTCATGCATTGAATGGAGCTAGCATAAAAGACCATTTTCCTCTCCCTAATATGGAAATGATTTTGCAGCAAGTTGCAGGGTCACAGATGATGTCCTTACTTGACGGTTTTTCTGGTTACAGTCAAATCAAGGTAAAAATGACAGATACATATAAAACCACTTTTATTACACATTGGGGCACTTTTTCTTATGAAAGTATGCCTTTTGGTTTATCTAATGCAGGTGCCATTTTCCTAAGAGCTATGCAAATATATTTTGATGATTTGATCGGAAACATTATTTATATTTATCTTGATGACTTAACTGTGTATTCAAAAAACTGATCAGATCATTTTGGTCATCTTAGAAAGGTTCTCATGCGATGCAGGAAATTCGACATTTCTTTAAATCCTTCTAAGTCTATATTCGGTGTTACCAAGGGTAGAATCCTTAGGCACATTGTCTTTGATTCAGGAATAAGCATATATCTCGAAAGGATTGTTGTTATCCTAAATCTTCCTGCTCCTACTTCCAAGAAGGAGGTTCAAGCCTTTATGGGTATTATCAACTTTGTCCATAGGTTTGTTCCTGATTTTTTTGTAATGGTCAAACCAATTCACAATATTATTAAGCAATAACACTCCTTTTCTTGGACTGATGACATCAAAAATTCTTTTGTAAGGATCAAGAAGGCAATCATTTCCACACCAGTTTTGGCGAAGCCAGATTTTGAGAAAGAATTTATTATATATACTAATGCAACAGAGGAAGAAGTCTTTGCTATCCTCATGCAATGTGATGACCAAGTTAATGAGAAACCAGTAGCTTACATGAGTCAAATCTTGTCATATGATGAATTTAAATTTTCTTATATTGAAAAGCATGCTTTCACTCTTGTTAAAGTTGTTGAAAAATTTCACCACTTTATCTTAGGTAAGTACACGCTGGTAAAAGTCCCTTTACCTGTTGTCAAGTTTTTTCTCTCACAGACTTATCTTTCAGGGAAGATTGCACATTGGCTTGTCAATATCCAGGAGCATGATTTAACTATCATGACTTCTAAAACCATTAAGGGACGTGACTTATCCCTTCACTTAGCTCAGCATGCAGAAGCAAGTGAAGAAATTTATGAAAAATATAGCTATCTGTTAGCACTATTTTATATTAACAGTCAAATCCTTCATGTAGTTGAACATCCCTAGTCAAGGATCTAGTGTATTACTTGCAAAATCAAAAGTGTCCAGATAACTTAGATACTCATCAAAGGAGAAGGCTTCGTCTTGAATCTTCCAGATACGTCGTTTTAGGAGACTTCTTGTTTAGGAGATATGCCGATGGTATGTTACTTCGTTTTGTGAATAATGAGGAAGCACATAAATTGTTACAAGAGACTCATGGATATTTTGATTTTTTTATTCATGTAGGAGGTCATTTTTCTGCTAAAACTACCACTTTTAAAATTATCAGGAAAGGGTACTATTGGCCTTCAATCTTTTGTGATTCTTATAATTTTTCAAGATCTTGTGACAAGTGCCAAAATTCCACTAGGAAAGAAAGTCTTTCTACCATGCCTTTACAACCTGTCCTCCCTTACTTTCCTTTTTTGAAATGGGGTCTAGACTTTATTGGTTCTATTAATTCTCCATCTTCAACAGGGAAATTTTTTATCTTGACAGCCACAGACTATTTTACGAAATGGATTGAAGTTGTCCCACTTAAGCATTCGCAGGATGAGTAGGTAATTTCTTTCCTTGAGACTAATATTTTTTCCAAATTTGGTCTTCCTTTGGAAATTATTACAGACAACGGTCTCACTTTTATTTCTACTAAGATGACTCATTTTCTAGCTAAACTGGGGGTTAAACATTTTAGCCCATCATCTTATTATCCCCAAGGAAATGGGCAAGCCGAATCTACTAGCAAGAATATGGTTAGAATTATCAAGAGGTTCATTGAAGATAATCCTCTTCAATGGCACACTTTCCTCACTTACTCCCTTTGGGTAGATTGCACCACCACCAAGGTGAGCACTAGTTGCACTCCTTTCCAGCTTGTTTATGTTCAAGAAGCCATTCTTCCTTCAGAGATGGAAATTTCTTCTCTAAGGCTGATGCTACAAGTTGAAGAATTAAATTCTTCCAATATCTCTCAAAGAATGAATGCACTCTTGGCTTTAGAGGAACAAAGGACATTTTCCTTGGCTAACATTAAGAAAAGACAACAAACTGTTAAAAGATATTTCAATAAAAGTGCCAAGGCTATCAAATTTAAAGTTAATGAGAAAGTATTGTTGTGGGTTTCATCTCATGTTGATAGAGGAAGGCATTCAAAGTTCCAAAAGTTATGGTTGGGTCCTTTTAAGATCGCTTTTGTCATGGGCGCAAATTCCTATATCCTAAGGGACTTAGAAGAGCGATTGTTTTCCTATAGCACCAATGGTTACCACTTAAAACACTATGTGGAACCAACTTGAAAGTTTAAATGTTGTATCAATTTTTTATGTATTATAGTTTTGTTTTATTCCTTTGATTTTATTTTGCTGTTATTTCATTTTTGATGTTTATTTCTTTATTTGACTTCTTTTCTTGTCAAAAATAAAATTGTTGGATCAATTTTGCCACAAACGATTCTATTCTGCAAGTATTTTTAATCAATAACAATTAGGTTACACATATTTCATGGTGTTCTCCCTTGAAGACATCATTGAAATAGTTATCTGCTTCAGCTGTTGTTAGATAAGATAGTTGGTTTTATTCCCTATTCTGCTTTCCTTTTCTTCCATCCATTCCAAGATTCAAAAGAGCACACTAGAAAAATGTTCTCCTTGAATTCAAGAATGCTTTCACTATGATTAATCGGATGATTATGCAAACAGGGATAAACCCCCTCATACTTAATACTTTCCATGAGTTATTCCCAAAATCCCAAATCATTTTTTCCTTTAAACCACTCACTTCCCCCTATTGCATAATCATTTTGATGTATATTTCCTTGATATAATGTTCGCATGGTCTGCGAAACCAGACAATCTAAGTTATTAATCTGTTGGAAACAGATTTCCCTGTGGAGTCACTAGTTTGTTTACGCTTAAAATCGCAACGATGAATACTGCTCGCAAATGATTGCTAAGCTCTATTATTTATTTATGATAATAATAATTAACTAGTAGGTGGGACCCCCTTGTAGACTAGAGGCGCTATGATGGATGTGTTACGCTTATTTTTTTGTTGTTGTTATCATGATACCTACACAGTCTTCTACAATTTATGGTGCAAGCCATGGTTTTATTCATCATGGCAACATAAGATGGTTGATCGAATGTGTTATTGCTAAATGGTTTTGATGGACATTT
>ML779821.1:0-20300 GCA_009831015.1 Picea engelmannii
TTATCTCATTGAATTTATGTATTGTATGCAGGTGTAGTTTAATAATTGTTCATTGAATTTTGTAGGATCGAGATTCGAGATCGAGTTCATATGCTCAAGATATTCCCGTGGTCCCAAAATTCCACAAGATCTTATCGGGAGAAATATATTGCAAGTAGATGTTTGATGCAAATGGACAAATTATTTACCCTACTAATCCGAACATGCCATCTTCCAGCAACTAGCCTGGGTCAACGTTATTACACCCTTAATTTGATCTCTTTTATGTAGACAACCTCGTAGGGTGTAAGAAAAAAGATGATTGAGCAATTGTATTTTGGGATTTTCAATGGAACTAATATAAATGTATTGCTTAATTCGACATTTGTTTTATAAAGGGGTTGGTTTCATATCCATTATAGGGAAAAAAATGTCCATGCTTCTAATAAGTGTTTGGTATAATGTTTGAACATATTAAAAGCATTGTGTTACTAATATTATCGATGTAATGTTCAATATTTTTACAATCAGGATTCTTGTGACAAATGACCTGTCCACCATCTATCGTTGCACCCCACTATGATTTCAAGTCACGAGCTTGTTGCTAAACAAAAAGAGCTCGGAGAGGAAGCATACCAAGAATGGTTGAAACAAACACCTATTCAATTCCCACTACGTCTTGAGTCATCAATTCAAAACTTCAATAGTAACACTAGTTCTTCACATGTTGGAGATGAAGGAAATGATATAGAGGTTGGTATGGAGGATTTCTTGTGAGATACCCAAGCCATGGAGGGAATGTTGTTATATGCATTCCGGCAAAATGAACTAGGGGATGACGTTGATGTCGTGGATACCTTCTATGAAAACTTGAATTTTGCTTCCACCACGCCTCTATTTCATCCAATATAGGGGTCTACAAGGTCTAGCCAGCTAGGGACAACAATGTTACTGTACAACTTGAAAGCAATGTATGACATCTCTAACATGTGTTTCTCGACACTTTTGAGGTAACTAACCATTAAGTCCAAATTTTTTTAAGGAATATTGCCACACAGTGAAGGAATAAAAGGGTTGATTTTATTCATGCTTAATGATAGTGTAATTTTTTGTTTCCCACTAATTGCAGGTTACTCAAATATAAGGTACTTCCGAGTGATAATATCTTGCCCGATAGCTTCCCAAAGGCAAAGTAAATGTTGAAAATGTTGGGTGTTGAGTACATATCATAGCATGCATGTCTGAATGATTGTATTCTATACAGAAACGAATATGCGGGCAAAGACATATGTCAAGAATGTGGGCATGACATGTACCATAAATAAATAAAAACAAGGGTAAGGCACATGGTCCTCCTCATAGGATATTGAGGCACATGTCTATAATTCCAAGGATTCAAAGGCTCTTTCATTGCAAACAATTAGACATGTTGTAGGGGTGGCATGCCTCACATAGAAGTGAGCCAAAAGTTATGTGAATCCCAGTAGATTCAATAGCCATGAAACATATAGAGGATACATGGCCTGATAAATTCAAGGATGAAGTACAAAGCCTCCGATTGAGCATAGCTATGGATGGAGTTAGTTGGTATTCCCTCAAAAACACCAACTATTATGTTTGGACAATGGTAGTGATCAATAACAATACCCCCCCCATGGTTGTCCATGAAGAATGAACATCTTAAGTTGGCTCTTATAGTCTTGGGTAGAAGACAAGTGAAGAGAATGGATGTCTACCTCCAACCATTGATCGATGAATTTAAGCAATTGTGGGAAGGAATAGATGTATATGATGTATCAAGACCCATCCCAATGGAGAGGTCTTCTACATCGTATGGCATATATACATACACCACGTACGATTATCCAGGATTGGGAGTTTGTTCTGGTAAGCATGTTCATTGATTTGTTTATATATATAATTTTATTTGGCATACTTCATTTGGTGCAACTATATTTTTGACACTAACATGCTATGTATATGATAACATCGCAAGTCTTGTAACAAAAGGGTATCATGGATGTAAATGTTGTGGACTTTATATAAAGGCTAGGTGGTCTAATCACCTACGGAAGTCGATGCACGAATGTTTGAGGGTATTCTTCCCAAAAGACCACCCTTATAGAAGAGTTGCATCTACTTTCAATGGTAAACCAAAGAGAACATGAAGTCCATCCTGAAATAATGACACTAGAAAATTGGAATAGGGCATATGACATAGAGAAGGAGAAGGAAATGGATTTTTTTTTTATTCACTTAGGGAATCTGTGTTCGATGATCCTGAATTTTTTGACACCTATGTTAAGAAAATTCCCATTGGGATGAAAAAGAAATTTGTATTTTATGAGCTTCCATATTGGGAGCATCTCAAGATTGGATACTTACTAGATCCCATGCATATATTAAAAAATGTTTCATCTTCTTTATGGAGGCACATGTCATGGAATAAAAGCAACACATTGAGCGCGAGGAGAGATCTTATTTCTTCAAATACTAGAAAGAGACATTTTCCAATAAAAAAAACTAGAGGAGATGATGGACCCTGCTGGTCTTATAAAGATACAAGAGATCATGCAAGTGGACTTCTTATTGTCAATTGGGTTTAGCCCGAGTGGTTTGTTTTGAAGGGTGTTTTCCCCCCACCTAGGTTCAATTCCCACAAGTGACATGTTGTTTCCTTAATGGGTCTATAAGCTGCTCTTGATGTTGAGCCCTCAATATTTCAAAAAATTCTCGATCTCCCCATGTTCTTTGGATTTCGGGGGGGGGGTTCGGTGGACGTAGTGAGTACTGATAAAGCGATGTCATGAACCACAATAAAAAAGTGGAATTCTCATCATTTCAATGTGTTATATTTTGTTACAAGTGGTGGGATACCTTCAACCAAAGAAATGTAAAGGAAGATCGTGATAGTGAGCTAATATGTATTAAAACTAAAAAAATGTGGGTTGAAAGTAAGGAGCCTTATGTTTTCCCAAAACATTGCAATCAAGTGTTTTCTACCCAGATGTTTTGGATGGGGATTGGTGGTTCGTATTGAGACATGATGCAAGATCTAAACATCTTTTTGAGAACAACAATGTTACAATGCTAAGCGCAGAAGATAATCAGGGTGGTGATGGCAACAAAGACTGATTTGTAAATGATTTATTTGGACATTTATGTTGTGGATGTGTCATTTTATCATGGATATCTATAATGGACAATTATGTTTTTTTTTTCTTCTTCATTTTATACTTATGTTGGATATGAAAAGTTAACAACCATTTACAACCACCATATTGAAAATTACATTAAATAGACATACAAGCATAAGATGTGGTTTTGATATATTTTTATCGTCGTTTTTATTGTTTATTATAGAAAAATTATATTGTATTGTATTAAAATGTGTTTATATTAACCTTTGAATTACTAACCTTTAATTGAGATATCACAAAGTTGGTGGCATACAATAGTAAATATTTATTTTAAATTATATTTTATTTAACAAAAACTGAAGATAATAAAAGATATTCAAACCTCAAAATTTTTATTGTTTGAGAAAATCAAAATTCAAATAAATATATACTTACTTTGATGGAACTTCTAAGGACAATTCCAACCAAATAACTTTGTGCAACATCTACAATACTTGTGGTGTTGGCATTACCAACTTTGATGGCATTCCCCACCTTAACTAGTGCAACTATTATGGCCTTCACCTATTCCATTGCATCCTTTAGTTTTATAATCATATCAACTTATATTAATCATTATTTATGTATTCTCCTTGAAATAATTTCTAATATAGGAAGGAGATGGAAATTCTAAAAGAGTATTTTTCTAGAGCCTAGTCAGAATTAAGGAAAATTTTAATGATCCGTACTTATCTAAGAGTTTAGAAACCTTTGTCAATTTACTAATTATTAAAATACTAGTTATAAAATGTTGGGTGATATTATTTTTTAATAGCAGATTCATAAAGTTTGTATTAGAGTAAAAAATTGTGAAACCATTTCATCGTAATTGTATAGATCAAAATGTATTATTATTCTCTATATTCATTATTTTAAATTTAATTGAATAAATTTCATATATTATAATAGTTGGATAATATAAATTGATAAAATATTTGGAAAAATTAAATATTAATAAAATATCATAATTGTGATTTTAGTAAACAATTATATTATAACTGTGTTGTAATCTTTGAATAATTTAAAAAAAAAAAATAGCATTATTGTTATATCATCATCTTTATTATTAGTGAATAATTATGTTATAATGTTATTATTATAATATATGAAAAAAAAACATAAATATTCAAATCACAATCATTTCACTCATCATATTTAAGTATTTTTGTTTCTAAACATGTTTAATCAATATATTTTTATCTTGTTGGACAAGAAACAATTCACATTAAACAACAACTAAACATTATATGACATTAATGATTATAACTTTTTGCAATCACAATCCAAATTAAACGTTTTCATAAAATTAAAATTAAACATTATATGACAACTATAAATTTAAATGAGTGATACATATCAAATTTCACTTAAAAACAGAGAAATCATTAACAATGTTCATCATTAGCATACTCATAATACATTTTTATAAATCAAACAATGACAACAACCACGACGTTATATGAAAAACATAATATATATATGTGATATACATATGAATATACATGTCAAACATACATATCAACAAAATCTACAATAAACATGTCATATATAGATCTTGAGTCAAATATAAAACAATCAATATAAATGTCAATCAAAACCACTACTAGGTAGGTCCACCACCATAGCTTGGTGCATCGATGTATTTGCTACCAGAGGTAGAGCCTCTATCAAGAACAACTATCTCAGAAATAAATGTCGAAAAAAGTGCACTATCAAGTGTCACTATATCAATATCATGAAGATGTGCAATAGTACCCAATGTGAACATAGTATCCAAAGCATCAAAAGATTATGACACATGTGGAGGAAGAGGAGGAGGAGGGGAATCAGTGGATGATGAGACAAGTGGACTAGGAAAAAGACAATGAACGATGGATGATGACATGAGTAGATGAGGAGAGGGAGGATCCATAGAATATGGTGACGCATGTGAAGGAGAGGCATGAGGAGGAGGAGGAGGAGGAGGAGGATCAAATGCAGATGTAGGTTTAGACACATGTGGAGGGGAAGCAAAAGGAGGAGGAGGATCAGATGTGGATGTAGGTTCAGATACATGTGGAGGGGAAGCAACATGATCAGTAGATGGTGTAATCGACTCATGTGGAGGAGTAGAAGGACCATGTGGTGGAGTAGAGGATGTGGATGGCTCTATTGATGAGCTGGAAGTAGTGGGATCGTGAGAAACACCCCTCAACGTCTCGATGAGGTTGACAACATCAACAATATGACACATCAACATCATCATGTCATGAAGAAAATGCCTCCATATAATAGAGATATCCTCAACTCGTAATATGTATCTAATGGGTGTGGGTACCACTCCATGACTAGTCATGACACAACATAGCTCATCTGCTACCTCTAGTTGAACTCTCATGTTTGGCCTACATGGCATGTGGGGTCTTTTTACTATTGGAGGTTGGTCCTCATCCTCACGTAGGGGAGGCACATCCCCAATATATGTGTCAATATATGCAAAACAATATATAATAATAATAAGATAATTGAAACAAAATGTTATAATAAATTACATGTGCATTAAATAAGACATAAAAATATGCAAATAGATTGATCAAAACATAACGATAATATTACCTCTCTCATCTGTTAGCTCCTCTGTTGTAAATCAGATGTTTGGACATGCTCTCCAATCCATCTTTGCGTACAGGTATCTATAATATCGAGGACAAGATTGTCCTCGCTATACAATAAATCAAATACTTCCCTACCCACCAGAGTAATGGGAAACTCGTACTAGCCCCTCTTGGGAATCAACTACCCCCACATGCGCATACATGCATCAAACATAGGCCTAGCAGCAAAGTGGGGTACTTCTGGTCAAGTGGCTTGAACCCTCTCAAAAAATAGTGTATACAACTCTGATGTGAATGGGAAGATTCTTGTCCCAAACAAAGTAGCGCGACAGTGACCTAATGCATGACAAAATTATCTCAAAAAAGCATTCACCCACCTAGTCAATCGGGGCCTATGCAATAAAATATCTACCTAATATAACATAGAGAAACTAATGTGTTTCCTGTCAGAGCTATGTTGTGGCAGTGTTGAGAGCATAAGACACATGCACCTAACATCATGTCTCTGAAATGAAGTTATCTGCAGCTGACCACCACAAACCTGCACTTATGAAGCTGAATGAACACGCAGACCGACATATCTTTGCACATATGCCAACGAGGTTTCTCTTGTAGTACCAGGTGGTAGCGTAGGTAAATGGGGAAAATACTCCCCCCTCCTAGACAACCCAGTGATGAAATATACATCCTCGTCTATGGGATGATACCACAGATCGAGACCAACCTTGAACCCATGTCTCACATGATCCTAGTAACAGATCAACTGCTGTAATAAAAAAGAGTTTCCCCTCTAGGTTGTACCCTCCCGATAAAACTTCACGAGGCCAATATCCATCAAAAAGTCATATGTTGGTTGTGAAAGAGGGCAAGGGAACAACTCCCTCTCCCTCTCCCTCTCCCTGGCCTCCCACTTACGCACAAATGTGTATGTCTCGACCTGCTATCGCCCCTCCTACTCCTCTCATTTTTTGTCGTATCTGATTCACA
The DNA here is from genome assembly GCA_009831015.1 of Picea engelmannii. Lineage (NCBI taxonomy): Eukaryota > Viridiplantae > Streptophyta > Pinopsida > Pinales > Pinaceae > Picea > Picea engelmannii. The sequence continues at coordinate 6,740 of ML779821.1, forward strand.
TACAAATATTATTAGGCATATATATAGATAAAATAAATTGAAATTACAAAACAAATACATATATAAATGACGTGTATCTAAAAAAATCCTTTTTTTTTGCAAAAAATATTAAAAAGAAACTGTTGCACTGCAAATAGCACATACACTTCGATGTCAGTGCGTTATCTCAGAACAACAACATTGCCCAGTGGTGTGTCTCATATGGCACTCCGCACTGACTCAGTGCTTTTAATCGCGTTGATTCAATGCTTTTAACAACACCGATTCATTTTGTTAACAAAGACATGCTGCTATGCTAAAATTTGTGGCACGCAAATTCATGGTGCCCTTTGTTAAACCAAAAGCACAGATGCACCAAGTCTATCAAAGAACCAACATGTTGTCTACTGGTGTGTTGTACTACTTATGCACCGCTAACGAGGTCTTATAGAAGAGGAACCACATTGTTTATTTTTCAAAACATGTCGTGGTGCATACGTTTAACATTTACACACTAATGTGCCGTGACTATTGATGCACAACCACAGATTGCAGCAATGCGCCCACTTATTCACACCGCTCTAATCGGTTATTACAAATTTTCCCCAGTGCCATTGTCTTTACTACACCGGTGCATTTGTTGGACTGATGGGCACCACTAAGTTAAACCTCGTTATTGCAGTTGAAGTAGAGTGTTGTGCTAATATTAACACATTGTTACCACTGTGATAGTGGAACACCAACATTTTTTTCCACGATGTGTTGTAAAGGTTAGAGCACTGGGAACAAGGCGTCCAATGAGACACCCTACTATGCTAAGTCACGCAATATATGTCTCAGTGCGTTTATGTATTCAGTACCAATGCATTGGAATAAAATGGTTGCACAACAACGTTAAATTTTATAAATCGTTAATTTATCAATGTTGTTAGTTAAGTGAAGTGTATCAGTGCGGGTAGAAGCCAATTATGCATCGGTTGCGGGGTGTTCCGAAGGGTGCACCACTTTTGTTTCTATAATTGATTTGTGGTGCTCTTGTTTGAATGACACCTGTGTGTACATATTTATGAGACACATTGGTGGCAATGCTCACTCTAAATTAAACATAGTACACACTGTGTCGGGGTGAGCCGAAGCGTTCTGGTGCACATCGTGAAATTGGAAATTTTTTATTTTTAAAATGTTAAATTTCAAGCTAAATTCAAATTTTGATTGGATGAAAATGCAAATAGGAAGGTAATAAACAATTTACCTAGCCTCTTATGTCCCGAGGAGACATGGTTTCACTATTGATAAGAAATTAAAATTTGTGGTAATTTCCAAATTTTGGAAATGTGTGGAATCTACCAATGAAGCTATCCACGTCAGTGTAGAGCACTGGAAACAAGGCATCTTAGGAAGGATGGTGAGCATCAATGCTTTCTTGAGAGTTTGGAAGCACGAGATGCTTTGTAACAATGAAAATCAGTTTGTTAATTATTTTTTATTTACCTTATGGCGGTGTCCCTGACGACAGTGAGGCACTCCAATGCGTAATGTTTAACAACACTGGTACAATTTATTCAGTGCATGTATTTTTTATTATAAAGTATAGCGGTGATTTTGAACATTGATGCACTGGTGCTTTGTGTTTCTTGTACACCCTGATGTGGTTGATTAAATTGGGTGCACCACTACGTTAAATTTTATATATCATTGAGCTAGCAGAGTAGTTAATGAAGTGAAATCTACTGGTGCAGGTCGAATCCAATTGTGTGTCGGTTGTGAGGCATTTTGAAGGACACACTGCTTTGTTTTTATAATTTATTGTAGTGCTCTTGCTTGAATGGTACCGATGCGTACATATATATGAGACGCACTAGTTTCAGTTCTCACTATGAATATAACATAGTATGCACCACTTTGGGGTGAGTTGAAGCGTTCAGGCACACCACGCAAAATTGGAAAAATGGAAAATTTCAAGCTAAATTCAAATTTTGATTGGATGAAAATGCAAATAGGAAGGTAATAAATAATTTACCTGGCCTCTTATGTCCTAAGGAGGCATGGTTGCACCGTTTTGAGGAAATGAAAAGTCGTGGTAGTTTCCAAAATTTGGAAATGTGTGGAATCTACCAATGGAGCTATCCAAGTCAGTGTAGAGGACAAAAAACAGGGCGTCTTAGGAAGGAAGTTGAGCACCCATGCTTGCTTGAGAGTTTGGAAGGATGGGATGCATTGTAATAGTGAAAATCGGTTTGGTAATTTTTTTTATTTACCCTACCATGATGCACCTGACTATAGTTAGGCGCAGTGTTGCGATTTATTAGGCGTGTGTATTTTTTATTATTAAGTAAGGAGCTAGTGCTTTTGAACATTGACACGCATGTGTGTTATTGTTATTGTACACATCGACGTATGTATATACCTTAAAGGCACATTGGCAAAAAGCCTCTACAAAAACCTTCAGCCTCCTGCCTCCGCTATGAACAATGACGATGTGTTTGAACATTTAAGCATTGGTGTGGTATGTTTTAGGTGCGCATCGGTGTGTATGTAACATAAAGACGCATCGGAAAAAAACCTTTGGTCGTTCGTCTCCACTAACAACCTCCGCTATAAACAACTAAGGGAGGAATTTTGGGGGGAGGTTCCATAAAAACCTCTGCAAGAAGGTGTTCTCCTTGTAGTCCTCCCCTCCATAAACTCATGGCTTTAAGAACACAATTGGTTGCTTGATTCGAAATGTGGTGTTCCAACTATGTTTCCTTCTCACCCAAGATACTTGCAGATAAGAAACTGTCATATGAGGATGTTGTGGATCCATGGAAAATAATGGTTGAGCATATGACACCCTGCAAACAATGATAAACACAAATACATTCTTCTTTCTAATGTTTAATAAGCGATTCAAATGAAATACGACAAAAATGCAATGGAAAACAATTTGATCCTAGATCCAGCACGAGAGTATTAAAATGGGTTAATACATGGTTAAATGTGAATGGAAAAGGATTAAAAATGAGGACAAGAGGATGTCAAAATATGGCAATTTTGTGACTCGTCGCCCTTTGTTCCCAAAGTCCCAGAACCATAACCCTAGTATGTTCAGAATACCAAGTTCAAATCCCAATCTCCATGCCATAATCTCCCATGACACAATCTTTCTTCATTTGGTTTTCTCCCCTTCTCACACAGTCTTCCCCCTTTTGGTCGTCCTTCTCCCAAAACCATAATCCCCCTCTTATTCCTCCTTCCACCGCCTTCCCCCTCGAGAAGCTCAAACCCATCACTATCACAACCCCTCCCTGACATTCTCTTTGATATAATATCCAAATTTCATAAAATCAAACATTGACTATACTTAATTTAAACTAAATTCAAACATAGATTTCCATATATATATATATATATATATATATAATCAATCAATGTAATCCTTAACATTCAATCAAAGTAATCAATTAATTTAATAATTAACATTAAGTCTAAATGAATTAATCAATTGACTAACAACATTAACTATGAATGAATTAGTCAATTAAATAATAACATTAAATGTGAATTAATTAGTCAATTAAAAAATAACATTAAATCTAAATTAATCAATTAATTTAATATTAACAATAAATCTAAATCAATGAATAAATTTAACAATAACACTAAACCTAATTGAATCAATTGCACTAAGGTATTGCAAATCCATGACAAACAACAATATTATTAATCTTAATGCATCATAATAATACTAGTGTTCATGCACAATGTATGTATGCGTAGTTGGCGCATAGATAGCTTGTGCATGTACTAATGACAACAATCGTCACATCTAATGCAAAATTATTGTATTCTTACAACCAAGTCTTATTTTTTTCGAGAGAATAACTCTTGGGGAAACCCACATGGTACTTCCCCTCATTTCGAGGATGGTACCCAGGGTAAACTAGATTTTGTAGAAAGCCGAGGCTTTTCCATAACGTGCTCATTTAAGAGCCAAACATGTCACTTGCGGGAATTGAACCTGGGTGGGGGGGAAAACACCCTTCAACACAAACCACTCAAGCTAAACCCAATTAACATTACAACCAAGTTTTATAGTGAAATAAACTTTGTAATGAATCATTCAATCATTTATACTAACATGAGAAGATTAATTCATATGTCACGTCAGTTAATGTTCACCTAGATTATCATAGCTAAGTCAAATCATTAAACACAATAAGAGAGCAAGTCAGGCACCAAGGTTACTTGATTAAAACCCAAAAACGTTGTCATCTACTCTAAAACATTCTTCCTCCCTAACCTACTTCCATCCTTGAGTTCCTATAATTCCTCTACTAGACTATATTGGAGCATCGACTATATTGACCTAAATCCAGATAGAACCCATAAGTGGAAGTGTCAACTACCTTGACCAAGTTTCCCCAACGGGCAACTAGAAACCACCATCACACATCTAGGGGAGCATGGCTTAACACCACCCTCCCATGATTCTAGGTTTCAGAGGATAAATGGTAGAAAATGCCTTCACCCCTCTTGATATAACTAGGGTTAACACCCTATCATGGACCATACTACGACACTATGTTATGGGAGCTTTGTCATCAAATATCTAGTTTCAGACAATCATGCCACTTGAAAAACATGCACTTTACTAAATATCATAGCAATGCATTTGAACCAATGTAAAATARCATAAGGATAATTCCTATCATATGATTTCTCATTCGATGAGCACAATGTCAACCACTTACTATCACACTTATCYAGCTATTGCATGGCCCTTTCAATGTGTAGGTTAGTTTACCACACAAGCTCATGCATAACCATATACTATTGACATGTGATTGCATTTAAAACACATTGTTGAACTTGGTATCCACATACCAAGATCCTTCAATCAAAACTTGCATGCTAGAAGCAAATCATATAACATATGTTATTAACCACATAACAATCACAATATTTACACATGTGTATGTCTAATCATTCACAGTATTTACACATGTGTATGTCCACATGTCCATTATTTGAAGTGCCAATGTTAATTAGTGTTTCACAAATAATATGCAAATGAAAATGTAATTAGGCCATAAGTAAATTTCGTTGCCTAGGTCAAAATGGGGCATTACACTATGCAACCGTAGTAGCTTGATAATTTTTTCTTTCTGTTATAAGCCAATCTTACATTGTTATTTCTTTTAGATACTTAGACTTCATTACTTGATCCCACATACCTTCATTATAAACTAGCCTCCAAAGTCTTTTTGCAGCTTGGGCCAAGCTAAAGATGTAGATATTCTTCAACCCTAACCACCTACTTCTTTCAAATTTTCCACTCTTTCCCATTTAACCAAACAAATTCTCTCCTTTTCTCTTTTTCCTATCCATAAAAAGTTGAGACACTTTTTCTTGATTTGTCCAAAATTCATTTTGGAATATGAGCAAAGGACATCCAATATATTGGAATACTCTCCAGAACAACCTTGATCATGACTAATATGCTACCTCTGGATAGCCATTTGTCATATTGAATTGAAACACTAGCTTCTATTATGTTATACAACCAGACCCAATCAACAAATTTATAGTTATTTAGCTTTAACTTGAAACCCAAATACTTTACACCTTCATCTATATCAACAACATTCAATGAAAACATATTTGAAATTTGTAGTTTCACCTCTTCAACTAATTCATTGAACATCAATAATGACTTTGTCATATTGAATTTCATTCATATGGCATTACAATGTATATCCAATATCTTCTTAAAAGTTCTCATTTCCCTGTAACTAGAACCTTGACCAAATATTATAATATCATCTACAAATAGTAAATGTGAGATAACCATAGACTCTAAAATTTTGATCCCTTTTATTTCTCCTCTACTCCTTGCATCTAAAATTAACTTGCTTAAGCCTTTAGCTACTAATAAAAATAAAAAAGGGAGATAAGGGACATCCTTGCCTGAGGCCTCTTAAGGCATTAAAAAAACTAGAATAAGAACCATTGAGCACTGCATAAGAGGCAGATGTCAAACATCCCATAATCCAACTAATAGTTTGCAAATTCATCCCAATATGAAGTAGAAGCAGCCTGAGATATAACCAATTCACTTCGTCGTGAGATTTGGATATAACCAATTCACTTCGTCGTAAGCTTTGGACAAATTGATTTTCATCACAACTGCTAAAGATTTTTGAACTTTTACAGTATGCATTCCTTCTTGCATTATTCCAACAACATCGTGTATTTTTCGATTAAAAAGGAATCAAAACTATTCATCTAAATTGAAATAAGACAAAATACCTTTAAGTATGTTAGCTATAATTTTTGAAATAATCTCAGAGATAAGATTGCATACAAAAATTAGCCTAAAATCTTCATAGGATGTTGGATCTTGCTTCTTTGGGATAAGGGCAATGAATGTAGAATTTAAAGCTCCTAATAATTTCCCAGAAAGTCTATAATCTCCAATAATTCTCAGCATGTCTCCTTCCATCAAATCATAAAATTTGAGGGAAAAATTCATTATCCATCCATCTAGTCATGGAATTTTTGACTTTTTGAAGCTAACTAGTACTAATTTCATTTATTCCTTGGTCACTTATGCTTCCAATTCTTTATTCTTATCTTCATTTGTTAACCTTGGGAAGAGCCTTATGATTTTCATTATTACTCCATTATTTGCAACTTTAGTATCTTTAAAATAGTGTTTCCCCTCCTTGATAGTATCCTTAAAACATTTGACCCTGGTGCCATCATGGTACAAATTGAATCCTCGCCAAGCTTTGTAATAAGCACCTAGTTGTTGTTCCTTTTGCAAATTTTGTAAACATGTCCTTTTTAAATTTTGTTTTGTCTTTTTTGGAAAAATTGGAAGTGGAAATGAACCATTGTGATGGTTGGCCTTCCAAAGGCAACCCATTAAAACAATTAAGGTTGTAGTGAGGAGAGGAACAAGGGAGATGTAAGGAGAACTTGGGGAGGATAGTAGCATAAATGAGAGCTCAAAGAGGGCAACCTACTTGAATATTAGTGGACGAGAGAGTCAAGGAGCCTATCCACGATGAGCGAAGGTGCCTCTAAGCCATGGCCATTTGTAGCTTTTTTATTTATTATATGCAAGTAACAATACCCATCTATGTATAACTCACCCCTCTGTATTTATCTCCCATGCTTAATAAAATGTCCATTGATCTGGAAATCTATGTGTAACTGTTTCAATTTTGTGGCTCTCTTGTGGGTTCATTAGTTTATTGTGTTCTTAAGCACTCTAGGATATGGATGTTTTCACGAAAGCAACAATGATCTCAGTCTTTTAAACACAGTGTAGGCACCCCGCTCTATTCATTAGTTTAATAGAATGTTGGTTTGTCTCACTCCCTAAGTCAAATTGGTATTGTTGGGAGTTTTTTCTTCACCCATAGGCCATCCACAACATTTTATTTCTTGTTGGAAATTTCCCCTCTTCTACATAGCCATACATTCAATTCTACACTTACCTGGGTGAATTTACATACCCCTGAGCGTTTTATTCACTGCCTAGGTGAATTTACATACCCTTGGGTGTTTTATTTACCGTCTGGGTGAATTTACATCCCCCTAGGTGTTTTATTTACTGCTTGGGTGAATTTACACCCCCTCAGGCATTTTATCCATTGCCTGGGTGAATTTACATCTCCCCTGGGCATTTTATTCATTGCCTGGGTGACTCTATTCACTTACCTGGTTGATTTTCCCTCGTTGGTTGGGTTGGATTTTTTTTGTTGGTGTTGTGAATGGGCAAAGTTAAAGTTGGTTGGTATAATTTACCTTCAACAAGAAAAAATAATTAGTAAAAGCATAGGTTATCGAAGTTGTTTCTATGGGAGTTGTTGAAGAGGCAGTGAATTCAAATTACACAAACAAACAACAATTGAAGAAGCATATGTGTTGATGAGATGAACTGGCCATAGGCCTACTATTTATGGATTACGTCAACCCTTGAAATTTCCCAGATATATTTTATATTCTTTTATAGTTTGCATACTCGTGAAAAAAATTGTATTATTATCCCCTTCAACCAACCAAATAACTCCTATCTTGAGCCTTCATTCTATCTCCTCCTTGTCCAATAACTCCTTCACTTTACCTTCTAACTATTTCAAGGATTGGTATTCATCTTCAAAGAAAACCCCTACCTCATTATGTTCAAACAATATTGTATCCCTTCTTCTACTTTTTTTAGGTATTTTGGGGTTTTTATTGCCTGGTTTTTTGCCCACTCACCTACAACCCTTTTTAAGATATTTAAGTTATTTGTAAATTATTTCACGATGGTATCATTTGTTGGGATCCACCAAAAGGGTGCAATGGGGGGGAAAAGACCCATTATATTAATAATAGTGGAGGTCATTCAATGTAAGGTGAACTAGGTCCACTATGTTTGATGTTATTGAATACGGCCCACTATGTTAGTTATTGTTGAATAAGTGTAATGTGGCCTCACCAAAGACAACCCATTGGGGAGTTAGGAGGTTGTTCTGATTAGGGTTCTTTGGTTAGCAATAAGCACTGATGGGGCCCTCCTTATGAAAGGTGTGGAAGAATATTGCATTTGGAGTTTAGCTCATTGAAAGGTCGCCCAACTTTAAGAGGCAAGTGAACATGAGTGGATTCCTTCCATAAAAGTATCATTGTAAAGTGTTACCCTACCTTAAGAGTTTTGATATCAATAAAACGAGGAACATTTTTAATATCCCTTTTGTGATTCAATTTCTTAGATTAAGGATCATAACAAGTGGTATTCGTGCTCTTTCTTGGGCAAAAAAAAAGAATATTTTTTTTCTTTCTATTTTGCTAGTTTTCCAAGGGAAAAAGTGGTCTATGATATACTCATATCAATTCCTGTAGCTTTATTAGCATAATTTGAAGAAATCAATTGTAGATCTAATTTCCTCTTGGAAAAACACCCAAGTTAAAAAAAAATGTCCAAATCAAAGTCTAGGAAGTGAAGATATTGTTGATTTAAAATTAATGATTTTAGGGTTTTATGTTACAACTGTGCATATTGTAGAGTATATATCTTTTGACATGGTGCTCAAATTACTGCAAGAGCAATGTCGTTGGAACAATAATTTTTGGAGCTTTAATTTGGTGTATTATATAAAATGCAATAATACACCACTATGTTTGTTATTATTAAATAATTCCCACTATGTTTATCAGTATTGAATAAATGTAATGTGGCCTCATTAAAAAAGGTCCAGTAGGTAGTTACGAGGTTGTTATGATTAGGATTCTCTCATTAGTTATAGATAAGGACAGAGTCTTCCTTATGAGAAGTATGGAAGAATATTGTATATGGAGCTTAGATCATTGAGAGGTCGCCCAACCTCAAGAGGCAAGTGAACAAGAATGGATTCCTCCCATAAAAGGATCATTGTAAGTTGTTACCCTACCTCAAGGGTCTTGATATTAATAAAGTGTGGAGTATTTTTGGAATCTCTTTTGTGATTCGATTTTTGGGGTTAATGATCATAACATCATTCGAAGAATGTCATAGGGCTTCTAAGACTTGATTACAAGAGTTCTAAAGTCCTCCTTAATCATCCCCGAATAGTTTAATTTGAAGGGCGATGTATGTTTTCTATCTTCCCACTCAATTTGTAAAATGATAGGAAAATGATTAGGCAAACCCACATAGCATGACCATGATTTAATTATAGTACTATCTTCAATCAAATGATCAGAAATAAGAAATATATCCAACCTCTTAGAAATTCCATCCCTACCTCTTATGGTATTCCTCCAAGTAGGGATTATTTTGACAAGTTTGACATCTATAAGATTTTGTGCCTCAAAAAAGTCAGAGAAATAATCAACTAGAGGATCATATCTTGTTGTTTTTCCTCCAATCTCCCTTTGGTTGAGTGTGAGATTTAGATCTCCTATTATGACATTTCCCCATTTAATAAACTAGATTCTCCTAGTCCTTCTAGAAAGGCTTCTTGCCACTCGTGGACCATACATATTGATTAATTTATAAACCTCCCCCATCTCTTTAGAATGAACTTTGACCACTATACCTATAGGTATGACATTTGTAAATATTATGTCAAGTTTTTTGTTCGAAGCAATGTTTAAACCTCTTAACAATCGCTCATAATCCACCAAACATAAATCCCAATGTTTTAAAAAGGATGACAATAAATCTACAGTGTTCTATCCAACAAATATTGATTCTTGAATAATAAAGAATCAAGATTATCAATGGATATAAGTATTTTTAGGGATTGCTACTTTGGGGCACACCCTACCCCTCTTGAATTTTATGATAACACAATTATTTGGGCACGTAATTAAGGATCCCACTAATTGTTAACTAGTTTCCCTCCCTTATTTCCTTCTTAGCTTGAGATTTTTCCATAGACATGAATGATTTCCTCCTTACTAAGCTTGGGATGCCATGATTCATGGCAAGCCCTCCTACTAAAACCCAAGATTCTTCCATCATTTCCTTTTTCAACCTTAACAAATATGATGATTTTAGAATGGGCTTAAGGGATTTATTTTTATTTTATTTTTTATTCTTCCGACATTCTTTAATCTGAATCTTCAATTGAATAACCTCTTTGGTCAATATTTCATCCACTTCCTATATAGACTCAAAGTGATTTTCTTTCAAATTACTTATAGCTTTTGAAGATTTAACCTCTTACCGTGATCCAATTGGAGATTGCACTTCAAGCCTCAAGGGTTTGACATTAGGATCCACAGTTGCCTTAGACATCCTAATAGGGGGAAAGGGATCTAGATTCTTAGGCTCCCTATCTATAGAGCCTTCAATGTTTAAAGAATCCATACCCACCCACCGATTATAACAAGAGGGGATTTGTTGAAATTCATTAAAACACAAAGAAAGGCCTATATTAGGCATACCTTGACCTCTATATGTTGTACTTTGTTAAGGAGGAGTTGGAATTGGATCTTGGAGATGCTCTTTTCCCTCCATGCACTTTGAAGAATTGTGACGAGCTTCTAGATATAAATTTGATGAGGGGTCCAAAGTTGACCTATCTCCATGAGTACTACCTTCTAATATCTTTGAAAAATCTTTCAAAATCCATGACGATTTTTCTTTTCTAAACCATATTTTATTCTTCCTTATGAAGCCCCTCCTAGGGTTTTTGTAGTCTTACTATAAATGCCCTATTTGATGACAGACACCACGTCTAAAAGGAATCCTCCATAAATCTAACTTTTGTGAATAGAACCAAGACCCCCATTCAATATCTATTTTTGTTGGCAGACCTTCTCTAAGGTTCATTTCCACTAGTAGTTTGAAAACCCTACAATCATCACTGTGCCAACAATTATCCTCCAAAGTGATGAAACACCACAGAGAATTTCCTATTCCTTCCATAATCTTTCTATTCCACAACTCCATAGGAAGTCCTAGCAACATCACCCATATTTATTTCCTATAAGATGGATCCTTTTTCGGGATTGAAACCCAATTTCCATCTACTAAGACCTAGACCAGAAGGACCCCATAACTAGTGTTTCCCGAGGAGAATTTATGCATCCTTGCTTCTTTTTTTACCATAAAATACATCCATTCATGAACCAACAAATGTAAAATTGGAGTACAACGAAGGGCCAACTTCCATACTACTTTCATCCACAATTTCAGGGTTTCTCCTTTAACAATTTTCCCATAAATATAGCTACAAGCACCTTCTCCATCATCCCTTTGACCTGTGATAGACCCACATCTAAACCAACAACCATTTTAAGCCTTTCAGGCTTAAATTTTATGCATTTTGATTTCTTCCAATACTTCCTCCTTCTTGAAATCTCCTTATGAATAGGATTCCTTTATGAAATTCCTTCTATATTACCTATATAACCCCTCTCTACTCCTAGAAATGGCTTGGAATTCTTGAGATCTCCTAACCCTAAAGCTGAACTCCCATGTATATTAAAAGAAAATGAAGGGCCTCATAATGAAGGACCATACACCACCATATTGGCATGGACCATTCCTCAAGAGGAATCCTTGCCTCATCTCAACTAACAAACCCTATGTTCTATGAGAGACACATTCCAAGGTTAATGTTCTCTTTCCTCTCTTCAATGTCAAGTACTTATTCTAGTCCATCTGAAGCCTTCTTGATAATCACATTATATCCAACTATCCCTAGCATTAAACCATTACAAGCCTTGTTAAAACGTGCCCCATCTTTAGTCACTATCTTTGTACTAGCCAAATATTATGATGGGTTTTGAAGATCAAAGTGGGACTCGATGAGTCACCATCTCCATAATCCACTTACTCGAAGTCCTCTTCCTCCACGACGTAGTATAATGTACGAAGACCATTTAACTAAATTATCAAGAAAAGTCATGCAGAAACCCTAAAACAAATCATATCTTTGACCCCATGATTTAGATCATGGAAGACACTTGAAAAAGACTATAGGAACTCTTCTATCTATAAGTTACAACAATTCACTGAGAGATATCCTCTTCTGTATGGTGCCCAGAGGACAATAATAAATGAGAAATCGTAGGCACCAACAAGTTCCTCTGCAAACCAATATAGTTATCATTAGGTATCTTATCTACATTTACTATGTGAAGGGCAAGTTGATCATAAAAACAAAGATAACACATATAGGAACCTATTGCTTGTCCTATGATTATAAGGATATAGATTCTTTTATGGATCTTATGAAACGATCAAAGATAAATAAAAAAAGTTTGAGATACATGTATATATTTTATTATAATCATTCTCAATGCATAATATACTACAAATATGAAATATGTAATGGACATGAACTTAAAAGTAATATGTCTTAAACTTCCTATAAACATTAGAGATATTGCAACACTTCATTCATTACTTAAAAGACAAAAGTAGGGAATTGAGAAGCAAAGGAAGACTCTCAGAATAATAAATTCAAATTCTAACTAAAATAATTTTACACTAATATAATTTTGGAAAATTAAAGAGATTAATTCTAACCAAAATAATTTTACACTAATATAATTTTGGAAAATTAAAGAGATTATTATGTAACCACACACTAGAGAAAATGTGCAAAAAAGATTAAATCTCCATTGAATACCGTCGAGTGGGAAGAATATGTTAATATGGATGTTGACCATTGTAATTGTTAATGTTTATGCCATTATTATAGTTCTTTGCATTTCATAAGATAAGAACATAATAAGAACAAGATCACTGAGATATACACATCCACAATAGACACAACATTTATCCTGGGAAACCCTCTAGGGGAAGAAAACCCAGCAAAACTTCCTTATCATAAATAGCTTATCAAATGTTCAAGAGATAACTCAACCAATACAGAAAATCCTCCTCCAAGAGATGCGCCACCCTTCTTCTCCTCTCACCAACTTGAAATAGCAACTTGCCTCATAAGAGAATGAGGAAGTGAAGTGTGTGATAGAAGTGAGGCGCTAGCCTCTTATTTATATCAACCTGGCACGTGTGAAGAGTCACCATCTGGCAGGGCCGACCTCTCACACTGGGTGGGTAAATCCACCTTTAATTAAACCTGGCCCTTTCATTATAACTGTTGGGGCC
>ML779821.1:39090-60870 GCA_009831015.1 Picea engelmannii
TAGATTACAGTGTTGTTCAAGCAAGACTAGGAGAATAGGAATACAGGAAGAGGTATTGTTCTAAATTACCATGCGACAAAGGTTTTGACAGGTTTAATGGCAATGAGCCATGTAGAAAAATGCATACTAACCTTCTACAACAATGTGTGAAGATGGATCGACATATTTCATGTGCGCCCTTTTGGAGACTATCAATTTGTTTGAGGGAAGAATCATTAAAGCAAAAGCCTCATGATTGAGAGGAAGTTGAGGTTTCAAATTGTGATCTATGGCTGGCATTGGTTGGTGCGTGGTGTTGACCAGTAATTGTGAATGAGGCAACATATGTAAAACAAAGTGTTGGTGGGCTCAGGTAGAGCCTCTGGTGGACAAAGAATACAAAGAGGAGCGTGCTATGGAGATTCGAGCTGGTTGTTGGTGATGGAGGTCAAAGCAATCACAAGGCGAAGGTTTGAGGAGGAGTTGACAATTTTTTAATTGTATGTAAATGGGCATACGACTGTAAGACTTGGTTAGGGATGTGTACCTTGGGTTTGAAATTTCATTGGTAAAGTCTAGACGTACACCTAGGTGATAGGGGGGCATGCGATGTTCCCGGAAAACCGGATTTTGAGGCAAGTTTGGTCAGATTTGGTCATGGGAAACCCCAAGTCAAGTAAGGGGGGAATGTTAGGTCAAGAGTCGTGGTTTTGGGCACATGTTTTTTGGTAGCCCGTCATTTTTTAGAGCCCATGGATTGCATACTCCATTGAAATGAGCCTGGAGGTGAGAGGTGAAGTCTCACTTGGTTGGCTTGGTCGGATTCAACAAGGAAGTATACCTTTGTTGGTTATAGTGATGGGGATAAGGGATGTAGATTGTAGGATCCTACTGTCCATAAAATCATCATTAGCAGAGATATGTACATGGAACACTTACAAGTTGTTTAGGATCACAAAGATAGATTTGTTTGCAAATTCAGGGAATCATTGTATGGCCTAAGGTAACCGGGCAATGGTACGAGATGTGTGATTCCTTCATGGTGAGCCAAAGTTTCCTAAGAAGTGAGTACGATAATTGTGTTTATGGCATATTCATTATCTTGGTGTTATGTTGATGATATGCTTGTTGCAAGCAAAGCATGGTTTAGGTCAGTAGGTTAAAGTCTCAGTTGGTCAGGATGTTTTAGATGAAGGATCTAGGAGCAACAAAACAAATCTTGGGCATAGAAGTATAGAGAGACAGGAAAAATGGTAAGCTGTAGTTGTCACAAGTCTATGGAGAAGATATTGATGAGGTTCAGTATGAACATTGTGAAATCGATAAATATCCCTTTAGCTTTTCATTGTAAGCTTTTTTCAAGTTTATGTCCTGATAGTCAGGAAGAAAAGGATTATATGTCTCGTGTACCTTATTCAAGTATAGTAGGAATGATGATGTTTGCGATGGAATGTTCAAATATTTCACATGCAGTTGGTGTTGTCAATGGACACATTTTAAAACCAGGTAAAGATGATGGAAATGGGTGCTTCGATATCTTAGAAGCATGAGTATCACCTATAGTGGTTGTAGTGATTTAGCCTGTGGTTATGTTGATTTAGAGGAGGTGGAGTGGTCCATACTGGAGAAAACTGTGCAAACATGTTCACACAACCAGTAATGTTAGAGAAGTTGTGGTGGTGTTTGGCTTCTCTTGGCTTGCAGGAAAGCTGATGATTGATTCGTTGGGCAAGGTATCGGGAAAATTGTTGTTAAGGTGGAGATTGTTGGGTGATGACAACACACACCTTGCAGTTACATTTGTGGCTTGTTCCTGAAGCGTTTGGCTTTCCATATGCCTGAAAAATGCTTGAGTATTTTTTGTTTAAATGGAGAAGCCCGTGAGGTGCTTCAATGAGATTTGTATTCATTTCTCCATTATTGACTAACCAATAAAGGATATCATTGCCCCCATCTGCTCGTCTCTGTGTGATGTATGTTCTCTATTTTCTTTGTTTTATATTAATTTTGTTTGCAAGCCGATCCCAACACGAGACTCATCAAGGACTTCGAAGCCCAGGGCTCACAATTCCAAAATTGGCAACTTAGCACCCTTTTACCCATTGCATATCTAGGGCTAGCACAAGCAACAACCCTATGCCACAAAAAACTAGTCTTACAAAAAACAAAATAAACAAAACTCTCCATTTCAAGGAAGAAAAAAAACATTCATTTTGCAGGCCCTCCAGAAGGGTCAAGGAGAACATTCATTTGTTTTCCTCGAGAGGTAGACCACTCCATTCTGCGCCTAGATTGGAACTCTAACGTTGCTCCACAATGCATGATTTTCAGCAGGAGTGAGATTACAACAGTAGTGAGATTGCTGCATCTTGTGTCTTCCGATGCATATATTCCTTTTTTGCAGCAAGCATCCTATGCCCTCAATTCAACATTTTCTTAACTCTGACAAAGCCTTCCACCTCGCTATCGTTCTAGGCGCTCAGTATGTGCTCCGACAATGTTCTAGCCTCATGATCCTTGGACAACATCGTCCACCTATTGCTCCAATCTCCATATTTTATCCTCCATGACGTCGAGCCTTTGGTTCACCTCTCCCACAACCATATGATTTTTCAAAAAAATATTGGAATTCGTGGAATCTGGATAAATTGCCTGTAAATGTCATCCTTGATGATCTTGTTCAACACCTGTCTAGTTGGTAGGAGTTGGCCAAGCGTGTCCAACGAATATATAAACGGAGGGAGACGATCTATCTCGATGCCCATGAACTCTAAAAGATCCGAAACCCTCGCGAACCAACCTCGAGCCTGGCCCAATGGGCTAGAGAGGGCAATGTGTTGATGATTACAGCTACGTGAGACATCCTCTAGGACACAGACTGAGTGAGTCGACTTGAGAGAGAGCCCATGAGATGGGTGTGTGGTTCCTCTTTGAGATAGAGATGGAACATTGTGTGCCCTTGTGTGGGGTGAGGAAACCCATGAGCTGGGTGTGCCCATGAGATGGGTGTGTGGTTCCTCTCTGAGATGAAGATGGAATGTTGTGTGCTCCTGTGTGGGGTGAGGAAGCCCATGAGTTAGGTGTGTCGTTCTCTCTGAGACGGAGATGAAACGATGTACTGGTCTCCTCTGTGCAGAGAGTTGAGATGATGTGATACTCCAGATGATTCTCCTGTGAGACGCAATGAGAAAGAGATCTGTTGAGTAGGACATCCCTGTGGCTGAGCATAGATGAACGTGATCCTAGTGGCTGAGCACTAGTGAGTGTGATTCTCTTGTGAGACACAGTGAGATAAAGATGTGGATGTCCTTGTGGTTGGGCACAGATGGATGTGCCCCTAGTGGCTGAGCACTAGTGGGTGTATGAGATCCCTTGCTATATTGTCCAAGAGTCAGACATACCTGTAACCCTATTTGTGATGTAAAGGGTACAAGCTGGCCCCACCATAAAGTGAAAGATAATTAATGTAAAAGATAATTAATATGGTAATTATTAATTATATTGTGAGTTATTGAGGTCGACCCTGTTGTGCCGATAGACACTACATTTGATATGTCCACTCTAATATAAATAAAGGTAAATTCCCCATTGAGGAATCATAACACAAGTGTAAGTTTGGAAATTTCAGCAAGCACTTGTTCTAGGGCTGAAGTGCGCACCTCTCTTGGGCGCTAGTCTTCTAGGTTTTTGTGAGCACCCTCTTGTGTGCTAGGTTTATGGTGAGGGAGGTCTTTCTCTTGAAGAATATAACGAAGGATTGGCTGGGTTTTCTTCCCTTGTTGAGAAGGGTTTCCCAGGATACTTCGTATGTACTTGTGCATGGTGTTTCTTCTTGTGATATTGGTTACTGCAGCAAATTGTTTATGGTGTAACTACAATTGTCTATGGTTCAAGTAAAATGCTAAAATTGGAATGAACTTCATGCTTGAGCCTAGCTTTAATGAAAAATCAACACAATGGTCTCAGAAGAGCAATAGGCCAAGTGCGGGTATCGTTCTCGCCTCTTTGTCGAGTCAGTGAATCTTCGGATGCGATACAGAAAAAGAGACCAATCTGAGCATTGTCTCAAGTTGGAAGAGGTGAGCCCCAAACTCTGCTAGGATGATGTGTTGAGGAATTGTCTGCTTGCATCTAATGATGCATCGAAGGAGGAGGGTTTGGACTCTCTCAACTGAGGCCCAATCAAACTCCATTAAAGAAGGCCCCCAAATCTCTGAGCCATAGAGAACAATGAGTCGGATAAGGGAGTCCATGAGGGACATCTTGGATGAGATGTCTTGAAAATGGTGGTGGAAATACTGTCTTTTGAGAAGGGCTAAAGATTCGTGGCCTTATGTGATCCGAGGTTGGAGGGCCGATCTCAAACTGAAGTTGGGTCCTGAGAATTGTACTTCCAGTATGTGTAGGTGCCGGTGACACAACAATATACTTATTAAGAGCTCAATATGTCACTTACGAGAATTAATTCTAGGTAGGGAGGATAACACTCCTCCTTAATATACTTATTAAGAGCTCAATATGTCACTTGTGGAAATTGATTTTAGGTGGAGAGAATAACACTCCTATTTCTCATCTGCACAAACCCAATCGACATACATTTCATTATTTTTTACCTCATACTTTATAAATTTAAAATTAAAATAAACATGTTAATATTATGAAGTTCTTGCATTTGCTTACTTGTAAAAATCCTTAGTTTTCTAACTCTTTATGGGAGCCATGAACTTGATTTTAATTTTCAGTGGGTCGCGTGTGTGCTATAAACAATTTTTATTGTAAGCAAGTTCTATTTATATTAACATGGTACAAAAAAGTTTACAACCATGGCTCTCTGTGGCTCGCCAAAAAGGAAACGAGGCCACAAAGAGCTTTAGAATATCATTCAAAGTATATCAAAGTTTCCATGTTCATGCCTAATCAACTTATGGACGTCTAGAACCTCGTATAAACCAAAACAATAGCCAAAAGATAGTAAAAGTAACAATCATATAACACAAAAAAGCAAGACTTCATAGAGTGACAACATAAGGTGATTTTAGAGGAGAACAACAAAGAGACTTACTAGTCCTACCTTAAAGGGCTTGGAGGCATGGGTGCTTGAAAATTAGGGGCAACCTTGCTGATGTCTTGTTTAGTAGCCTCTTCAATGATGACTGGATTAAAGGAGGTCCCTTGGGAGTTCATGGCGCAATCCTCATCATTGGCCTGCCAATCCACCACCTCAATTTTGATGCCAAAGACTACCCTACAAACGACCTCAAACTTGGCTTCAAGCAACATGAATTTGTCCAACAATTCCTTGTGTTGAGTTCCATGCTCCTCGAGCACTTGGGCAATGAGGGCCTTGGTGAGGCAATAGTGCTCAATGGCTTTGAAAACCTTTTTGTCTCTGCTCCTTAAGAAACCAAAGTTAGAGAACCACCCCTCTAAATCCTTCTTAATCTGCTCTTCGCCACTTTGTTTCAAGGACAATTTCCTCCAATGCATCGACCTTTGCTTTTATCTTAGCTGAAAACTTTGTTTGAAATGTTTGCTTTTCCCTCTTGGTTGCTCTTTCGACCTTGGTCATGGAGGGTGTTGGAGCCTCACTCGAAGTAGGTCGAGAGGCATTCCTTTGCCTTCTCCTCTGACCCTTCGAACTAGATTCTGGAACCTCCGTGTCAAAGTTATCTGCCATGTCAAACAAAGAACTTGATACCAGGTGTGTATGGGGCCAAAGAACCTTGAACAGGGATCTCGAACAATCACCATCGCTGAAAAATATCACCAAGATTGAGAAATGGACAAAGCAGAGGCCCACAAACCAACCTGTGTACGTAGGAATTGAAAGCTAACAAGGACGTAGAGAGAACCGAGCCACCAATCAAACCACCAACCCACGTTGAACCCAACTCCTAAAGTATCCTCTCCAATTTCTCTGCACCCCTAATTGCAACTAGTTTTGTTACCCAGTCCAGGAAAATAGAAGATGTCGCCCCCATACCACAAGCACACAGTAAAAGAAAGAGGACCGTTGTCGAATGAGATCTCCAACCAACTGTTCCAACAAAGCCACGGGACACCTCCAAAACAATTATAGCAAAATTTACCCACACGAGCAAGAGAACCAATCCCCAAGACCCTTCTGAGACTGGGAAACTTTGAATGCCCCCATTGTTAAGTGAAATAGCTCCTCCATTACAAATAACGCCTAAGCTCCCTTCTACTGTCATGATGTCCTGCTTCTCCATCATTCCAACCTCATCACTAGAACAAGTTTGCTCCGGACAAGCCATAAACACATTCCAGGTCTTGTAGTCCTAGCTCCGTCGACCTTCTCCCCTTGGCACTAGGCACCATGATGCCATGCTGTGCCCCCATACAAAGCCTATTACTTATTTCATCTTCATGGAGAGCCACCTGGGCCTCATGTGTCATCTAATTCGAGTGCTTGTTGTCTTATAGGTTCATCTCAAAGCAGTCCTTGGCAAGTTGTTTTGGGACCCTGTCATTCCAATGAAGCACCAAATCTCTAGAATGCAGACCTACCCCTTTGTTGGCTAGCTAATTAGGTAGTTTGTTAGCCTTTCGACGAACGTGGGAGGGGATGATGACTGGGACGAAATTCAGAAGCATTGAGAGCTTGGTGAATTTGGTCGTGAGGTGCCAGTTTCGTGACATCGTTTTTGGATTAGTTCCACATTGTATTTTCTTCAAGGCTTGTATCATAAGGAGAGAGTCTCCCTCTACTAATAGCAGATTGAAGTCATGCTGACTTGCCAACAATAGACCTTGGATTAAAGCTTGAAGCTCAGTCGCATTGTTAGTAGTTTTACCCAAGTAGGAGGTGAAAATAAGAATGGTGCCGCTTGTATCATTACAAAAGACACCACCCGTCTCTGCAGGTCCAGGATTGCCTTTTGACTCCTCGTTGAAATTCAATTTAATGAAGGTATTGGGGTCCTAGTCCAAATCTCGAGAGAGATCAGCCTAGGCTTGAGATTGAGAGGGCCTAGAATGGGAGAGAGTTGTTGGATATGCCAATTGGAAAAGATGATCTGTTTGCTACCCTGCACTTGAGCAACCTTCTTGGGCTAGGGAAACATGCTAATAGATTGTCGGATGTTGTGTTGGATACCCGACCATATGTCTTCCTTTTCTTTGTAAAGTTGCTTAAATGTTCCGTGGTTCCATTCCTTCCATGTCATCCACAACAAGAACCCCAAAAATACGTCCATGCTTTGTTGAGCATGGGGTTCACAAATAATGAGTTCCTCTAGTTTTTCAAGGCGAGAATAACACTTTCCCTAGATTTGTCCGTCTATTTGAATAGGGTTTCCCTTGCATTTCACATCGAGTTGAACATAGAGTGGTTGTTGAATAGATTTTCTGTAGTCTCTTCATTCTCTCGACACATTAAGCATACAGAGGGTCCTTCAAATCCTCGTTTGAGGATCTTGTCTCAACTGAGAGTCTTCTTTTTCATGAACAACCACAAGATAGAGGCAATCTTGGGCCATAGCTCCACATTCTAGACTTTTTCCCATATTGGATTTCTCTGGAGCAAGTAGCTTCTAGGTTATAGGCTTGTTTGACAGTAAAATTTTAGCTTCCTTAGCTTCCTTAAGTGCCCATCTTAGGATGTTCGCTCCTATGTGTCTTTGGATTCTCATAGTTTTGAGGTGGTTATCTAGGAGTCTTCTTGCCTTCGCGGAGACTTCCGCTGGCCATCCCTCTCCCTTTATTGACGTTTTGTAGACAGTATGCTGGTCGGATCTGGCATCAGTCCAATACTAGTGCACTAGCTTCCAACTATGATTGATCAATAATCCTGGGTATCCCTAAGATTTGAATGCCTTCCCAGAATGCCTTCCTACTGTCAAGCATCATCCTAGAAATGCGCTAAGGCACTTGCTCGAACTTCCCCAAAACAATGCCTCTCAACTAAGGACCTGTTGTGTTAAGCATTAGTCCAAATTGGTGATCGGTGACAACAACCTTCCATTCGAACCRGGTCCTACTCATCAATTTCATTGGGATATTTGGATCTCCAAATCTGACCCCATAGGTCTCCTTTACCTTTTACCCATCTCGACCAGGATTTGGCTACAAGGACCTTGTTGATAAAGAGGGGATCACGCAACCCCAATCCCTTAMCTTACTTGGGGAGGCAAAGAGCATCCTAAGCTACCGGTGCCCACTTTTACTCCTTAGTGGGTCTTCCCCACTTTTACATGCTTTTAAGAACCTTTGTTGGAGCAACCAACACAGAGAGCAAATTTAGTCATTGACTGGAGAATGGATTTGACAAGTGTGAGGAAGCGGAAAGTATAGGAAAATTGAGCTTGGATTCTAGCTTAGACAACAAATCTTCCCAGGACATGTTTTGAAGGCTATTTTCAAGGAGGGGGGCTCCCGAGTACTTGGATGGAAGAGAGCCTTTATGGAAACCAAGAATCTTAAGAATATGGCCTTGGACTCTTAGAGGAGTATTAAAGAAGAAGATTAGAGATTTGTCATGGTTAATTTTTGTGCTAAAGGAGAGCAGTTTGAAGGTTTGGGCTTCCTGGGCAAAAGGCCCCCCTAGGAGCATCGTGCCATCAACAAATTGTAAGTGAGAGAGTGGGTCAATATTAGGGTTTACTTTGATGCCTATAATGCGTCCATTTGAGAGATCTTCTTTGATGCTTATACCCAGGCCTTTGACTACTAAGATAAACAAGAACGGGGAGAGAGGGTCCCATTGTCTGACAACTCTAGAAGGGTTGAATGTGTCAGAAGGAGAATCGTTTACTAGAATAGAGAAAAAGGCCGAAGAGACGAGGTTTCGAATCCAAAGGATCCAGTCATGACAGAAGCCAAAGGTTTTCAAAACACATGGGAGGAAGGTCCAACTAAGCAGATCATAGGATTTTGACATACTTGAGAAGCATGCCTGGGGTTTTATTTACTTTCATGGAGTGGATGGCTTCATGTGCGATGATAATGCCATCAAGGATCTATCGGCCTTCCACGTAGCCATCTTGTTCCTGAGAGACTATCTTAGACATAATAGGCTTTAAGCGATTTGCTATTATCTTGGTGAAAATCTTATAAATAACATTACACAAAGAGATCGGTCGATACTTATCTGTAGAGTTTCCATCCTGGTTCTTGGGGATGAGTGTAATGAAAGTGGAGTTGAATGCTTTGAGGATGTTCCTGGATGTTATGGCGCTTTCCACAACTTCCCAGACTTCCCTGTCGACCATTGACTAGCAAAATTGAGAAAAGTCCGTTGTAAAGCCATCTGGCCTTGGGATTTGTTAGATGCCATATCCATGACTGTTTGGGAAACCTCATAAAAAAGAATAAGACAAAGCAGGTAGGCATTTTGTTCTAGAGAGACCAGATTGGAGATTGAGTGAGTGACAAGTTGAACTGCAACTTGATTGTCTTTGATGATTGGATTCAATCGGTTCAGATAGAATTTGACTAAAGTGATCCCTAAGTTCCTTCTCAATGACCTGGCACTTTTGTAGCTTCTCCCCAATTGTCGATTCGAGGTTGGAAATGTGGTTACGATTTTGTCTACTGATCATAGAGTTATGAAAAAAACTTGGAATTAAGATCTCCTTCCTTGAGCCACCTGACCCTTGATTTTTGCTGCCAAAGGGTTTCTTCCCGTTGGGCTCTTACATTTAACTCTTTTTGGATAAGGATCTCCTATTCCACTCGATCTTGTGTTCTACCATCTTGGATTATATCAACTTGCAACCCATCCATTTCCTGTTCAAGCTGATTCTATGCTTTGAATATATCTCCAAAGACTTCCTTGTTGCAGACCTTGATATATTGTTTGATGTACTTGTGTTTTTCTTGGAAATGATACATCTTGATCCCCAATGGAGGAGTAAATTCGTGCCACCAAGCCGTTAGACTTGGTAAAAAGTTAGGGTGATCCAGCCAAAAACTCTCGAACCTAATTGGCCATTGATTAGACCCTGAGAAGGGGAGTATTTCTAATGTCACTACATACATAGTTTGCATGAGATTCTTTGAAACTAAGACGCAACCGAGCTTGACTGTGATTTGATGAGCTCCACCTCATTTATTGTTCCAAGTGACTCCCATTAGAGGTTTGGATGCCCACCCTTAGTTGGTCAATCATGGCTTTGAAAGCCAAACCGTTGTAAACCAGTCTTCGGTGTCCACCCTTTTTTTCCTGAAGCGAGGTTATCATGTTCAAATCTCCCCCAACAATCCATGGTTGATCCATTATGAGATTCTTGATTGTCACCAGATTGTCGAGGAAGGGACCTTTCGACAATGGATTAATAGGTCCATATTAGTTCGATTTTCTCTGACTTGAGATACAATGATCTTGTAGCTAATTGTTAGGAAATTGGGGGAGTCTAGGAGGTGTTCCACCACCACCTTGGTGGGATCCCATAGGATGGCCAACCATCTTATTGATCCAGTGGCTCTCACTGCTAGCATCTCACAGTCTCTCCAGCGTTTGTTCGTGACATAGGACATGGAGACCTCATCACACTTTGTTTCTTGCAACATGAGTATGGTAGTTTTTTCTTAGGCTATCCTGTGTTTAAGCAATCTTTTCTTGCTTGGTGAATTAAGGCCTCTTATATTCCATGAAATCACCTTCATCTTAAACTTTGGGTTGTGATGAGAAGTACTTCTCTAGTAGCCCTAGAGCTTTCCTAGAGTCGACCAACAATGCGCCTGTCTCCTTCAATTTCTGCTTCAGTGTCGTTCATCCTCTTTTCTTGTCCTCGTCTTGGGTTTTCTTTAGGCCTTCAACAAGGTTGTTTTGATTCCTAGACTGCCTTGAGAAATGAGGCTTTGAGATCCATTACCTATCTTTGTTTTACATTTGAGTAGGTCCTGTTGCAGATTCCTTAGTTGTGGATGTTGAAATATTGTAACTGCAAAGAGTATTCTATTTATTATTGAGTTATTATTCATTAGATCAATCCCGTTTTGTGGATTGATCATGTCGAGCATTGTAATTGACCAAATCCCCTTTTGTGGATTGGTCAAACCCTAAATATAATATGCAAATTGAGAAGTCGCCCCCCAGGCTAATTAAAGTGGTTTTAACCACTAAGAAGACATGTTGGTCGTGCCCAGTGAAGAGACACCTTTCCAACACTTGCCAGTTTATATAAATAAAGGAAGCTAGCGCCTCATTATCTCACTCAGTCATTCGCTCATCGAGTGTGCAAGTTTGGTAGCTGCAGTCGAGAGAAGAAGGAAGAGAGAGGCGCATTGCGCATTGCTCAGTGTTCGATATTCTCTAGTGTTTTGGTTTATTTTATTGGCTATCTATATTAAGGAAGTTTTGCTGGGTTTTCTCCCCCATGAGGATTTCCCAGGATAAATACCGTGTATCTTGTGATTGTGTTTCTCTCAGTGATCCTACATATGCTATGGTTATCTAGTAAATTGAAAAGAAACCTAATAATAGCTTAAACCTTAACATGGTATCAGAGCTAAGCTGAAGAGAGCATCTTTCACTGGATAAAGAAAAACGTCATTGTTGACGTACAAGAAAATTAGGGCTTTTTGTTAAAGAGGAATGTCAACCTAAAATCCATCTAGAAAAGTGCGCCCTAGCCTAGGGAACTCTTTGGCACCTTGAGCACACCTTTTCAGTGGTCAGATACTCCAGAAAGTCAAACCCTAGTTTTGACTAGTACCAGAAAACGGGGAAACCAAAACCAGTACTAGAAGTACTAGTCTAGAATTCTGCTGGTCCAGTTTGAAGGGGCAAAATTTGGATCTTTTGAAATCGAACTACACCAGGCTACTCGCCTCAGCTAAGCGCACCTCTTGGTAAGTTCAAAATTAAATTTTGAGCATTTTCATTTTTTGGTCATTTTCCTAGCTCTAGGTAAAGATGTCTGTAAGCACTAAGCTTGTTGACAAACTAGAAGGTGTGGAAAAATTCCGTGCCTCGAAGTATAGGATTGCACTCATTCTTGAAGAGAATGACCTAACAAGATTCATTAAAGATGTACTAGAACCTACGGATGCTATAACTAAAGCAAAACACCAAAAGGACACAGTTAGGGCCAAAAGAATCATTGTAGATTCTATTAAAGATCACTTGATTCCTCAAGTGGCTTCAAAGAAGACTCCAAAAGAAATGTTTGATGCCCTAACCAGGATGTATGAAGGAAAGAACATCAATCGGAAGATGAATCTAAGAACTCAACTCATAAGTACAAGGATGCAGAAAGGAGAAACAGTTCAAGAGTATTTCTCTAGAATATCACAATTCATGGAACAACTAGAAGCAATTGGTGATACTCTAGATGAAGACGAACTCATAATGACAACCCTCAATGGTCTCACAAGACCTTGGGATGCATTCATCCAAACTATTTGTGCCAGAAAGGAGAAACTACACTTTGACAGTCTTTGGGAAGAATGCGTTCAAGAAGAAGCAAGAGTAGCTAATCCAGAAGCAATACTATCAAGAGATGAAGATCAAGCCCTAGCTGCTCATACTAAAAGAGGAAGGAAGAGGTCTTATTTCCAGAAAGAAACTCATCAACATAAGGAGTCTCACCTCCCAAACAAATTGATACATAAAGAATCTCACCCTCCAAGGAGATTCCAGAAGTTTCAGAAAGGTCAAAGAAGAGAAAAAGATTTCTCATCCTACCAATGTTACCATTGTGACAAGATGGGACATATTGCTAAGAATTGTCCAGCGAGAAGAGAAGAATACAAGAAGAGAAACAAGAAGCACCATGCCCACACAGTTGAAGATGAAGAGCCACCCACAAAGATGATAAAAGAACAGATTGAAGACTATGTCTTAATCTCTGCCCTCTCAGGATCAGTGTCATCTGGTGAGGACACTTGGCTCATAGATAGTGGTGCTTCCAAGCACATGACAGGTCAAAGAGAAATTCTCTCTTGCCTTACAGAAAATAACTTTCGCCAGAAAGTTACACTTGGAGACGATTATCTGTACCCTATCAAAGGAGTACTGGAATCAAATTACAAACTTGATTCAGGAACCCTAATGAAGATGAAGGATGTACTATATGTACGAGGTTTGACAAAGAACTTACTTTCTATCTCAACTTTAGATAAGAAAGGCTTCAGAGTTGCTTTCATAGATGGAGAAGTTCTTATGTGGCCCAAAGGAAAAACCATGGAAGAAGCAATTGTTATTGGAAACGAAGAAGGTGGCTTGTATAAGCTAAAAGGTTAGTCAGAAGTAGCCTTAACTCATTCCATTGAGAATCCCTGTGAACTTTGGCATAGAAGACTAGCTCACATTAACTACAAGGCATTACCATATGTAAGCAAGGCAGTCATAGGTCTACCAGAATTCAAGGTTGACCATGAAGGTGTGTGCAACGGATGTGCACAAGGAAAGAACATCAAGAACCCTTTCCCAAAGAGAGACATTAAAGCAAAAGGAGTACTAGAGCTCATTCACTCAGATGTATGTGGTCCAATGCCATCAACCTTCATCAGTGGGTATGTATACTATGTATATATGTATCATTTATTGATGACTATTCTCGCAAAACCTGGGTTTACTTTTTGAAATCAAAAGATGAAGTGTTTGGTAAATTCAAAGAATTCAAAGTTTTGATAGAGAATCTCTCTGAAAGAAAGATCAAGATACTCAGGTCAGATAATGGAGGAGAATACACCTCAAAAGAGTTCGTAAAATTTTGTAAAGATGCCAGGATAAAGAGGGAGCTCACCACTCCCTACAATCCTTAACAAAATGGTGTAGCAGAAAGAAAGAACATAACTATAATGGAAGCAATGAAGACTATGATCCATGATCAAGATCTTCCTATGCACTTATGGGCAAAAGCATCAAGAACAACAGTGTATGTACAGAACAAATTGTCCCATCGTGCACTTGGGTTCAAGACCCCTGAAGAGATGTTCTCCGGAAAGAAGCCAGAAGTAAGCCATCTCAAAATATTTGGCTGTCTCGTATTTGTACACGTTCCGAAAGAGAAGAGAACCAAGCTAGACCCTTTAGGAAAGAAGGGAATATTTGTTGGATACTGTGAGGTCTCCAAGGCCTTCAGAATATACATACCAGGTCACCATCATATTGAGATCAACAGAGATGTAACCTTTGATAAAGATGCAACACTTAAGAAATCAAGAAGATGCCAGCTTGAAGAAGTATATGAAGAACTTGTGGCTCCCAGAGTTGCAGAACCAGTGAGGGAAGTTATAACTTCCCCTAATGAGGAGATTCTAGAAGATCATGACATAATAGAATCTCAAGAACCTCCCCAGATGACGATCTCCCACAAGAGAAAGCCAGCCTGGGCAAGGGAACTTATTCAAGATGGAGAGAAGTATGGTGCCCCTGAAGGAACCATGAGACAAGTCAAGAAACCCAAGCCATTCTCCAATTATATGGCTTTAATGTGTGATCTCTTAGAGAACGAGCCTACTTGCTTTGAAGAAGCCATTCAGAAGAAAGAACTGGCAGATGCCATGACAAAAGAATACCAATCCATTATAAAGAATGATGTATGGGAAATAGTTCCAGACTGAAGAGCAAGGATGTGGTATCTTCCAAATGGCTATACAAGATAAAACATGCTGCTGATGGAAGTATTGAGAAATATAAAGCAAGGTTTGTTACTCGTGGCTTTTCTCAAAAGGAAGGCATTGACTACGAAGAGACGTTTGCTCCTGTAGACAGATACACTTTAATCAGAACCATCATAGCCCTTGCAGCTAAGATGAAGTGGAAGTTACACCAGATGGACATGAAAACAACTTTCTTAAATGGTGTCATTGAAGAAGAAGTGTATATAGAACAACCTCAAGGATTTGAAGTAGAAGACAAAAAGACTCATGTATGCAGATTGAAGAAGGCTCTGTACAGATTGAAACAAGCTCCTAGAGCTTGGTATGGAAGAATTGACAGTTTTCTGACGAGCTTGGGCTTTACCAAGAGTAAAGYAGATTCTAACCTTTACTTCAAGGCTATGAATGATGAGCYTATTATATTGYTATTGTATGTGGACAACTTATTTCTAACTGGAGAAGAAAAACTCATCATTGATTGTAAGAAGGTTGTTGCAGAATTTGAGATGAAAGACCTTTGCCTAATGCACTATTTCTTAGGTCTTGAGGTTTGGTAGAGCCCAGAGAAGATCTTTTTTAACCAAGGGAAGTATGCAGTTGAAATACTGAAGAGGTTTGATATGTTGGAGTGCAAATCCATGAATACACCCATTGAAACAAAGTTGAAGCTCTTGGTTGACACTTCGTTAAAATTGATTGATACTATGCTGTACAGACAGATCATTGGATCGTTGATGTATCTGACGAACACCAGTCCAGATATATGTTTTGCTGTGAACACCTTGAGTCAATTTCTGGTAGAGCCCAAACTTGTTCACCTGGTTGCTGCAAAACATGTGATGAGGTACCTTAAGGGTACATTAGATTTTGGTTCCAGTTATAATGGAGATCATGACTTCAGATTGAGTGGTTATACCGATTCAGATTGGGTTGGAAGTGTCTATGATAGAAAGAGCACTTCAGGATGTTGTTTTAGTTTGGGGTTAGCCATGATCTGATGGCAGAGTAGGAAGCAATCAAGTATTGCTCTCAGCACGACAGAAGCATAATACATTGCTGCATGTTCTGCCAGTTGTGAAGCCATATGGCTTCGGAAGTTGTTGACATGTCTATTCGATCTAGAGATGGAAGCAACCGTGATTCTATGTGATAACTAGAGTTGTATAAAGATGACAAAGAACTCTGTGTTCCATGACAAGTCAAAACACATATAAATCCGATATCATTACATCCATGATATGGTGCAGAGAGGAGCCATAAAACTCTAGTATGTTAGCACGGATGAACAGGTTGCAGATGTGTTGACCAAATCTCTGTCTCGTGTAAAGTTTGAGCACTTTCGAGATAAGCTTGGTGTAGTCCAAAAGGACCTTCCTCGAATGGGGGAGTAGTGTTGTGATGCCAGCCTTGTGCTGAAGATTTCCAGCTTCGTGCTGATGTTGTTGTGATGCCAGCCTTGTGCTAAAGATTTCTAGCTTCGTGTTGATGTCATTGTGATGCTAGCCTTGTGCTGAAGATTTCCAGCTTCGTGTTGATGTTGTTGTGATGCCAGCCTTGTGTTGAAGATTTCCAGCTTTGTGCTGATGTTGTTGAGATGCTAGCTTCGTGCTGATGTTGTTGAGATGCCAACTTCGTGCTGAAGATTTCCAGCCTAGTGCTGCTGTTGATGATGCTCCAGCCTTTGTGCTGTGATGTTGTTGTTGTTGATGTTGTATCAGCCTTGTGCTGTTATTGATGATGATGATGTATTAGTATTATACTAATCCATGTTGATGTAGACGATGATGATGCCATTCTAGCTCCCTGCTGTGGATGATGATATTGATGATGAGAAAAACTTTCGATGATTTATAGATATGCCAGTCAGTGTTCCAGATGCTGTTGATGTTGCTGCCCTCTCTCTCTCTCTCTCTCTCTCTCTCTCTCCTGATGATGTTGTAGAATACCCTTCTTGTTACGGGGGAGTGTTGAAATATTGTAGCTGTAAAGAGTATTCTATTTATTATTGAGTTATTATTCATTAGATCAATCCCCTTTTGTGGATTGATCATGTCGGGCATTGTAATTGATCAAATCCCCTTTTGTGGATTGGTCAAACCCTAAATATAATATGCAAATTGAGAAGTCGTCCCCCAGGCTAATTAAAGTGGTTTTAACCACTAAGAAGACAAGTTGGCTCTGCCCAGTGAAGACACACCTTTCCAGC
The DNA here is from genome assembly GCA_009831015.1 of Picea engelmannii. Lineage (NCBI taxonomy): Eukaryota > Viridiplantae > Streptophyta > Pinopsida > Pinales > Pinaceae > Picea > Picea engelmannii. The sequence goes on from ML779821.1 coordinate 55,847, forward strand.
ACCTGCCAATTTGTATAAATAAAGGAAGCCAACACCTCATTATCTCACTCAGTCATTTTCTCATCGAGTGCGCAAGTTTGGTAGCTGCAGTCGGGAGAAGAAGGAAGAGAGAGGCGCATTGCTCAGTGTTGGATATTCTCTAGTGTTTTGGTTTATTGTATTGGCATTGTATTGGCTATCTATATTAACAAGGTTTTGCTGGGTTTTCTCCCACATGAGGGTTTCCTAGGATAAATACTGTGTATCTTGTGATTGTGTTTCTCTCAGTGATCCTACATATGCGATGGTTATCTAGTAAATTGAAAGAAACCTAATAATAGCTTAAACCTTAACAATGGATGTGTGAGCATAGCTAGATGCTGTTCTATGAGGGTTGGCATATCGATCTTTTTTTGCTCTGTCTCCATACTTTGATCCTCCTCCTCTTCCCTTGAGGATATTTCAATTGTCCCTTATGTTATCATATTTCAAGATCTCCCTCTTGGGTTTTCATAGTTCTTCGATTTACCTCTTCCTTGCCTGTTTTCTGGTTCGTTTTGTCCTCCTCGATGGGTAGGTTCTCTGCTTTCTCCAACAAGGTGGTTTTGGAAGCCTCTCCTTGTTGAGCTGGTTCCTCATTTGCATTTTCCAGTGCTTGAAAATTGTTGCTGGTGTTGGATTTCTTTGGACTAGCATAAGTAATGCCTTTTCGACCAGACTTTCTTTTTATAGGGACCTTAACGAAGCCTTCTTCACTGGTTGCCTCCTTCGCTTTTGTTGGATTGGGCCCAATATTGAGTGGGTAGTCTCAGAAGAGGTGTCCATGTTCATGGCATTTACGACAATGGAAAGGGATGTGTTCGTAATCCAAGGTTTGCATCAATTTCTCATCCTAAAAGTTGATGGTAATGGATTTTGGTAAGGCCTCTACTACATTTTGTTATCCCCTAGCCTAGGGATAACTAAGGAGATCATGTCTCGAGGTCCACAGGTTCTAGACATGGAGTATTGAGAGCCAGACGACTTGAGCATGGCCCCGGAGGGCCCCTCATTTCTTCAGTGTAGTCCATTCATCACCAACAACAGTATCCATCCCAGCAGCTTGGTCTTGAAGTAGCGGTGGGTATTGCTCCATGAGGTAATGAGTCCGAGTATCATGGTATGTATCACTTTGATTTTTGAAGTACTTGAATATGTTGTATTGAATCCTTCTTCATTTCATGACGTTTGCTTGGAAATTATGCTCTTTGCCTCGTTTATACTTGGAAGGGTAACACAATGCCCTAGTAAGTTGGTTTCCCTTTAGGATGGGTTGCTACTGGGTGGGTTTGTGAAAAGTTATCGTCCGTTCCCTCCATACTTACCACTTTCCATCCTTATTCCTTCCAGCCCCCCTATCCTTGTTTGGGCATTGGGATTGGCTACGCTAGGAAGGGTTGTACCTTACCTTGTGAGAAGAAGGGGCTAAAGGCCCAGAGGGTAAAAGTAACTGGCAAGAGTTAAAATCCTATGTTGAAACCTTTGAGATTCTTCGCCCAGGGATCCTCGAGAAAGTTGTGAAAAACTTCTCGGTAAGAAAAGGGTACCCATAAGATACATAAACACTCAAGGTACTAGTTGATGGATAGGAGGTCTCATCACAGGCCGAATTTTTATGACCATGGGCATGTAGCGGTATGACATTACCACCTATCTGGTCACCAAACTAGGGTAGTGGCTCTTAGTGGCATAGCCAAGAGAAAGAGGGTCTCATCATGAGCCAACCTTCTCATTTCCGTGAAATGTTTGTCGATAACGCTGTCACCTCTGGTCATCAAGCCAAGACAGTGGCCCTCAACTATTCCCTTGAAGCACAAAAGCAAAAGATCAAAAGAAATAAAGCTAAGAATAAAAGGCAATGAATGGGCTAGGAAACAATTGTATTTTTGACAAGGTACAACTTGCCCTCTACAAAGGCACCCACATGTAAGATTTACATTTCCCTGTTATTACATGCACCCGATGCCCAAATACTTACCCTATGCCACCTCATACACTTACATGACTTGGATTAAATTCCATTTGGGAAACACCCCAAACTTGAGAGAGGTTAGCCCAATAGGACACCCTGAGACCTTCTCCAAACCTAACTTGTCAAGTTGCATAACACCTTTGAGCATTTGTTTGGGTTAAGGGGGGTTTGATGCACATGTTTAGGTAATTTAATTATTGGATGTGATTTACATGCTATGATCCTTGTGACTTATGAGCCCTTGGAGGGCGTACTTGTTGCTGCAGGACCTTGCCCGGTGGATAGGTACAGATGAGGGAATGATTAGCTCGGACCTTCATAGGGGCTTAAAGCCCACAAATGGATGTTGCAACCCCAGCCAAGGGTAAGAAGAAATTGAAGATTTGCATCGGGAAAAAGAAGGACGTTGCCTTTAGAGGCACCGTGGCAGATCTAGACCGAGGGGACTTTACTCTTCCACATGGACGCTGGCCCTTGAGGACCTTGGACGTCACAATCATGATCGTAGACGTCATCTAGAGCTACGGTTTTCATTTTGGAGTCATTTATGAGCCTGGTGGCACGTGTGGGCATCATCTAGGGCCTTTGGAGGCCAAGTGCCCTACATTTTAGGCTCAGCCTTATTTTGACTTGAAAATTAATTAAAGGTCAAAATTTTGTATAAATAAACATAAAGTGCTCTCATTTTTACATCACAACTCACCTCTCACAAGAGGGATGACTGAAATTTTCACTCTAAAGGGGTTATTGGCCGAAATTATCAAGGAACACTTGTTTGGAGGCTATTTTGGATGCATTTTGGATCATTTCTTGGTGAAATTTTGGCAAATCTAGGGTTTTTGTGCTTGATTATTCTTGGTGAAGTAAGTAAATCTGCAATTTTCATTTCATGATAAATGTCTATGTTATGTTTACTTGTTCATATGTAAGATTATGAAATTGCTTGCTTGAAACCCTAAGAGTAAGAAATATAAGGTGCTTCTTTCTTGCTCTTTATTTTGCTAGTTTTGCTTAGGAAGATCTTGTCTAGACAAACTTCTGGAGCCTTAAAGTTCTAGCACTTTAGAAGCTTTGTCTAGTTTTTATTGCATTAAATATTTTTCAAGAGTCTAAGGATATGAGAAATCACTAGGGCCTAGAAGTGCCTACACCCTAGTTGAACCATCTCTTTGAGGCTTGGTGCTTGAGAACTTAAGGTACTACTTCTCAAGCTTCCACCTTGTTATCTTTTAGACAAGTATAATCATTGTTGTCTCTCCAAGTTAATGTGTTGATATAATTGACTCCATAAACCCTAAAGGCACTAGTCTCTTGTCTCTCTTTTGTTGGAAGGTTGATCAAACACTCAAACACTATTCTCTTAAGCTATTACTAATTAAATCTAACACTAATTTAGCTTAGATCACAAACTTTCTTGCTGCTGTTATAAATGTTTGCTACAACCATCTAGCTGTAGCAAATTTTCTGCATAATTGACTTTGAATGCTAGCTAAACACTTCAGAAGTTGATTATGACATTTGATTATCATTCTTCTTAGTAAATGCTATCTTTTCACTGTTTTTTCAAGCAATTTTGAAGAGCTTTTATTGCAATTGTTACAATTTATTAATTGTTGTTGTAAACTTATTAACTGCTGCAATTTTATATCCGCTAGCACTTATTTTCACTGTCCATTGTCTATTGAGGTGTTATTATCATATTTGTACTTGGAATTATTGTATATGCATGCTATATGGTTTTGTTTCGAGCAGGTACATCAAGCACTTCATTAACCTCATCTTTTAGACACAAACTTAGTGACTTTGGTAACCAGTGAGAGGGGGGAATATATCTTGACCATAACCCTAATTTTCCATCCCTTTAGGTTACCAAGGATGCCTCCCCTGGGGTAGACCCTGCCTATCCCTAAAAAGTGGGGATTTCCTATTAAGGTGACACTGATAGGATACCCCGTTTGTTATGCCAATCTCCCTTACTTGCCTTGGGATTTGGTCAAATACAGATTGCGCGATAACACATTCATATACGCAGATTCAGGCGTATGAGGTGTACCGTCCAATTCTTGTGATTTCAAATATCTTGACAAATGTGCGCAAAGTATTGCTAATGCCCTCTAGTATTTCTTTCTCCTAGAATTCTTGGAGAAGTGAGCATAGTTGAATTCAAACCGGGGCCTCATTAAAATCTTTCTTCTCTTGACTGAAACGCTTTGTCTAGTACCTCAAGTGTAGCCTAGTAGAATTGAAGAAATAGGGGCCTTCTTCAAACACCCTTTCCTTGTCTTCTACACATGCAAAGATCATGGTGAAGAAACCTTTTGGGCTCAATTTCAAATCCACCTGGCCTTTGGGCCTCCATCTAGAGTGGATCCAACTCATAAGAGCTTTCTCTAATGGCCATATGCCCATGAACTTACCAATAACCACATGGTCTTTCATGAACTGTATGTAGTGGCTTACATTGGGCGAAGTGACTTCATAATTGGGGTTTGTTGCCAATTTGGGTTGTTAAATTTAAAAGCAGCTGCAAGAGCCATTCTCTGGGAGGATGGCAAAGACCCTAGCCGAGATCTAGGGCCCCCAGTGCACTCCTGGGGTACTTGGTCTGGGACCAAACAGTCAATGCCATGGAAAAAGACCTTTGTTAGGGCCCCCAGTATATGACTGGGGTTCTTGGTCTGGAACCAAGCAGTTAAAGCCCCTAGATATGTCTAGGGCCCCTAGACATGGTCCAGGGTAGCCATGTCTGGGGCATGGGTTGATCCTTGGTCTTTTACCTTGGTGGATAAGTTCTTGGTCTGGGACCAAGCAGTAAAGAACCTTGAGAGGGCCCCCAGTACATGACTGGGGTTCTTGGTCTGGGACCAAGCAGTTAAAGCCCCTAGATATGTCTAGGGCCCCTGGACATGGTCCAAGGTACCCATGCCTGGGGCATGGGTTGATCCTTGGTGGATAAGACTCCAGAAATGTTCTGGGGCAACTTGATCCTTGATCAGGTATTTTATTGGTGTATGACCCTCCTTGAAGGTGGGCA
>ML779821.1:94957-107296 GCA_009831015.1 Picea engelmannii
GACACAGATAAATCGATTCTTACCACTTCATCTCTGTTCTGTAAATCTGGTCTGCTTCTAACTGTTTTCTGCATTCTTCTCTTCCTCTGTCTGTTCTGCAATTCTTCTCTTACTCTATCTGATCTGCAATTCTTCTTTTCCTCTGTCTGATCTGCAATTTTGCTCTGCTTCAAGCTGTTCTGTAATTCTGCTCTTGCTTCTGTCTCTTCCTCATCTGTTATTCATCTCTGAGTTTTATCTCACACTGCGCATCCTATCGGTCTTACACTGCGCATACTGTAATTTCACTTTTCTTACAGTTCAACTCACTTTTCATTCAGAACGACCAACCATGCATAGTCGTTGCATCTCCATTTTATTCTATACCGCCTCTTCAGTTACACCTTGAATCTCTAAGAAAACGCATCAGCAACTGAATCGCCAATCGTCAAAGAATCATGATTAAGTTTTGCTAACTGAATCGTAACTGATCGATTACTTGCGAGGTGAAACAGTAACCCTTCGATCAAGTTTCCAATTAACCAATACCGTTGGATTAAATCCGCAGGATTACGCGTTTATCTTATATGCCCACTAGCTGTGACCGAACGTTAAACAGAGTTTGAATTTCGTGATTTCGCATCTCGACATTCCCGTGATGAAGGGTCTCGTCACTCCAAGTCACAATCGTCGAGACTCCGAGATGGAGATTAGCACTGCTAGTTTCTTCTCCTCATGTAACCATCGGTGGTGACCACAGGCTGCGCCAAAAGGCACTTCGTATTTCGCAAATTTATGAACTTTATCAAGCCTGATCAACGGTCGAGATCTCCAATGATCCGACGGTCCAGATCTCATTGCGATCTCACATATCACGATTCCTGTGATGAAGGATCTCGATACTCCAAGTCGCGATCGCCGAGACTCCGAGATGGAGCTTAACACCACTAGCTTCTTCTTCCATCTTCCGCAGATGTAACCACTGGCTGTGACCACAGCCTTATTCGAAAACACATTTCACATTTTCGCGTCTCGGGTATTCTATGATGAGTCCTCTCGACTCTCCATGTCACGAACTCGAAAATAGAGCTTGGCTTCTCTAGCTCTGCTCTCCAGCTCTTGACAATGTGACCACGAGATATGACCACTTGCCAATCAAACGAGCACTTCGCTCCTTTGACTTTCCAGTTAGCGAAACGTTAATCCCTCGCCACATGTCCCTCTTGGATCAACGGTCAAGATCTTATCGCGATTTCACAACTTCATGGGCCTTCGTCATGCTTGATCAACGGTCCACGATCTCGATGATTCGACGGTCCAGATTTTTTCGTGATGTCGCATATCGCGAGTTCCCACACCATGCTCCGTTGACTCCTCCAATGTGCAAGTTAGCGAAATTCCAATCGTTTTCCACGTGTCCTATGACTCCAACAATTAGGATCATTATCGCGATTTCGCATATCTCGAGTTCGAACTTCTTTCCTTTGGATTTTCGGATCTGCGAAACTCCGAAACGAAACCTTTGTCGTGCTTTGACTGTTTTCCTCCTTCTGAGCTTACACTGCTGATCTTGCCATTATTGTTATGCTACTGATCGTGCTGATCTTCGCCATCTGATCGTGCTAATCTTCGCCATCAATGACAAATACACATACTCTGCCTTTGTCTAAAAACATGCCAACACTGTATTGCTTGGGTGCTAGTTTATTGTCCTCCACCTCAAAGTGCCTTTTGTTTTGATGTCATTGTCAAACTTGACCTTCACAACAATGCTATCATAAATGGAAACCGGATCAAACTGGTTGACCCAAAAAATGCGAACCCAGATCGGACTAGAAAAAAAAAAAAACGGTTGACCAAAAACTACATAGAATATTCAAATTTTGATAAAAAAACATATATATTCATGTGCATCCATATGAATCCAAACCATGTATACACAAATATGCAAAGTTTCTCATTTATATAGCAAGTAAGAGTGCATATAACCAAAATAGCACCGAGTGCAATCCATCTCTGAATCAAAATACATAAAAAATGAGGCTTTAAATGGCCTCTAGAGTCCGGAAAAAAATGCTACAACAAATAACTACATATCATCAAGATCATTACTTATATTAGGATCCCCATCATCAATGTCATCCTCTAAGCATTAAATTAAGATAGAAAAACTTAACATGCCTAATAAGTGATTTTACTTGAGTGAAAGGTACATTTTTACTAGGGTCATGACAAAAGAGTTCAACAATCAATGTCACCAACATCAAGGTACATAGAGGGCTTGGTGCTCTTGATTAAATGTCAGTTCCATACCCTCATACATGATAGAATCCAGTGGAAATGTTGCAATCCTGTCAATCTTGAAATCCTGAAAACTGTAAAGTTCGTTGAATTTTGAATGGGACCTAAAATTCTACTTTCTCCATATGAAGTCCAATGAGGTTGGAACCACTCTCAAACAAAAAATTAAGTTACTTCAAGAATTTACCATTACCCTAGGGTGGGTCTGAATCGAATCGATCGAGTAGGCACGGACTCGGCTGATTTCACTGGTTTGGTACCAAACTGACAACCACTCCATCGATATGGTACCAAACTGACAACAAATCGGCCAATATGGTACCAAACCGGTCACCAAACCGATTTGAAGGCTGGTTTGAATTGGCCAGTTATCCGATCAGTGGGTTTGGCGAGTTGATATCGACTCTAGCCGTGTCTAAAAACATTGGTTAGCAATTTGTTAAATTTTAAATGAGTTTATTTTAAGTATTATGTTTTTCATTAAATAAGGATATATGTATTATAATTTATTATTATTATTTTTTAGTTATAATGGGGAGATATTTGTATGAAGCAAAAAACTGCAGCAAAGCTCGCAATGTGTTTACATCAAAAGTCTACTCCAAAGGGCCTTAAGAAAAATTCTAAAGATAAACTTTCTACTAGCCTATAGCTACAGCCATATGTCGAAAATAACTGCTTTCAGTATATTTTGGTGGAGTATATTCTAAAAAAAGTCTAGATATCTAACTATTTTAAAAAACATACAAGCTTAAAAAAAAAAAGTCACATTGGCTGGCCGCTTCTTCGAGTTCTGCTTACCTGATTTCCACATTCTTCGGAAGCTGGTGAATTATTTCACCCTGAGTGCCCCGCAATTTGAATTGATGGATTACACCTGGTTGGATGCTCCAGACTGTTCTCCTTTGGACAAATAGACTGTTCTCCGCTTCTTCGAGTTCTGCTTACCTGATTTCCACATTCTTCGGAAGCTGGTGAATTGTTTCACCCTGAGTGCCCCACAATTTGAATTGATGGATTACACCTGGTTGGATGCTCCAGACTGTTCTCCTTTGGACAAATTGATGACTGTAAACATGCTATATTTTGATATTTTGCTTTCAACTCTGTAATTTGAAGCTTTAGTTGTACTAAGGCGCCCGTTATTGTAGCGATTTGTGAGTATATTTTGCTTTCGACTCTGTAATTTGACGCTTTAGTTGTACTAAAGTGCCCATTATTGTAGCGATTTGTGAGGTTACTTGTTGATCCTTCTCTTGAATTCTTTCTTTGCCTTGATGGCCTCCTCACGACTTCTCAGTGTTCGTCGAAACTCTTGTAGCTTCCTATAATCCGAGTATATAGTAGTGCAAAGCCAATTACAATTTGAAAATTCCCCTAATGCTTGTGCAAACTTCTGACGAGGTCATTGAAGCCCATAATAAAATCTGAAAATGCTCAGAACTGTCCAACCATATGGCGCCCAAGAAAACAAATTGCAGACTAAGCAAAGGATATCACAGAGAGTAGGAGGGTGGAGAAACAGCTCGTGTAGAGCACCCCGAATATATAGAGCACCTAGATAAGTGAAGAGGCAAAACCTTTCGATACCAATAGGCCTCTACCCAGTGAAGACCAAAGCCAGATTCAAAGAAACAAACACCCAAAAGAGTAGGAGAGCGCTGAGAGAGTTCCAGGTCAACTGGAGATAGGATAGACTCCCCGGTGAGAGATAGGAGCCCAATTAAAATCCCATGTACATAAACTACCAACAGTGCCAAACACTGCTCTCCTGCTTGAAGGAATAGATGAAAGGGAGACAACTTACCAGAGCTCCAAAATAGCAACCAGATATGCATACAAGCCAAATGAGGGAGCCAATACTCAGTAGCCCAGAGATTAGGCCTGCTCTCCAGAACCTGCACACCAGATTGCCATAATTCAGAGCGATTATCCACAATACTGCGGAGGCATTCCTCTCATGGGTTCAAAATCATGCAAAAATGAATGTTGATGTGTGTGAGCCGAGGAGAGCGGTCTCTTCGCATTACTTACTCCATTATACGACAAGCTTACCTTAAACATTGCCTTGTGCCTACTTAAATGAGTGAGACGTGCTTTAACCTTATGAGATATTAGGGGATAGGTTGAAATTTTAGCTTGCCATTAACCATAATGCCCCCCACTTTTAGCAGAGTGGTTTGATTTGTGTAATCATCTGCCAGAGAGTTATGTCACATAGAACATGGAAAAACTCAACCCCGGACCCATTCCATTACTGATGCCAAAAGAGTACTGCTTGGAATAGTGTTCAGGACCAGATGCCTAACGACATTTTTAAGAGTTTCCTGCAACACAACTTTTGGATGCCTAAGTTGGTGGCAATCTTCAAGCCTTGCAAGAGTGCATAGGCTTCAACCTTGTTGATTATTAAATATTAATAATATAAAATATTAACTATTAATTTTTTCATTTTAAACATGGATATTTGTATTATAATTTATTATGATTAATTTTGATCTATCAAATATTAATAATATCATATATTAAATTATTGATAAAAATTAATTGATTTTTTTTATCTGTTATTTTTAATTGTGGATTAGTTCTTGTAAGACCCATTCAGAGTAGAAAACGTTGGAGGATTAGTAGTAGATGATTAAATAAGATTAAATCCTCAAAAATAGGATCTCAAGCATTGTATAAATAAATCTCCAATTTGGAATAATATGCGCTCTTGATAAGCTTGTTGGAGAGTGATATATTATTATCCAATAGTTGGTATCAGAGCAATCAGACCTTCTGCGAGCAAGGAGAAAACTAAGAAGCACTCCACATACTTCTGTGATGGTTGGTCTTCTATTTTTTTTATGCAAGCTTTAAAGCGGCATATATAGGTTCTCATTGAAGAAGGAATAAGAGTGAGGAAGTCGCAATAGCCATACTTCTGCACGCATGATACTCACCGAGCACTCTTAAGAACCCCGTGTCAGATCTGCACTAGTAGACCATCAAACTGCTAAGGATTGATACAAACGGGCATCGCTTAAGCTCTTATAGTGTGTGTTAATTCTTGTAAATTTTTTGTGTTCATTATGGCTATTAGCGCCCAAAAGTTCTTGTAACTAGATTCACAACTCTTAAGAGGGAGTAATTATTCTGCCTGGAAGACCAAAGTGAGAACTCAGCTCGAGTTTGAAGGATTTAAGAGTTGTGAACTACACAATTACCAAACATGCAATTGAGGTCAATCAACATACCAAGTTTGATAAGGCTATTCAGAAAGCCAAGCCAAGTTGATTATTATGTTTGGAGTATCAAATGAGGTTCAGTTTCCTATCCGAGATTCTACAACTACCAAAGATGCATAGGACAATTGAACACCGCGTGCGAAGCAAAGAATCAGATTCACATTCTGCACTTGCAGAGTTAGTTGCAGTCTTTGAAGATGAAAAACAGTGAGAGTTGAATCCTTCCTTTGACTGGTTGTTGAGTTGAGAGCCTCGCTTCAAGCTTTAGGCGAACAAGTGATGGGTGCTTTTCTTGTTTCAATTGTCTTGAGAGTAATGCTCACCACATACATAAAATTTTAGATGTCCTTGAATGTCTCAAATTAGAAACCCATGTTCGAGCTACGAGGTCTCCACTCAATGAACTTATAACATAGCACACCTGTTCATGAGATATTAAAGAATACCTCTAGTTTCACTAGATATTAATAATACTTCTCAAAATCCTTTTGTTGAACCCCCTCCCAATACATCTTTCCAATAAAAGAACCCTATTTTTACTAGATGCCCCTTTTTATACCCCCCAATACTTGTAAACCTTCCCATACCCCACATCGCTGCACCCAATATCTACAATATATTGACTCTATTTTTGAAAATTTAAAAACCCTTTTCTGAATGAACGTGATAATATATTGGTCAACAAGGTGAAACCCTCGTGGTTCAAGTAGCTTGTGAATATGCTTCAAGAGGAAGAATCAATTCATGAAGTGCCGTGGTTACAAACTAGAAAATAACGAAGTCTATGAAGTATGGAAATCGATCCATCAAGCAACAGGAACATCAAGGGAACAATTTTGGTTTCAAGAAGAAATTCCTAATATGTGGAAGAATGGGCATGATCTCAAGGGATGCCGGTACAACTCATTCACGAATGGGTCATCAAACATCATGAAGCTGCGACAAACACCACAGGGAGTGAAGAATCATAAATTGCAATGGAAGACGAAGGATAACATACAACAACAATACAAAAATATTGTTGACTTTGGTGTTACATGGCACGTGACTGGTTAAAAGGATTGGTTCGACATGCTGAACTCTAATTCTTACCATGGTGAGGTCACCCTTGGTGATGATACAACCTACAACATTCAAGATCAAGGTAATGTTTCTTTGCCACTTGGTGAGCATTCATGTAAACTTACAGACACTCTTTATGTTCCGGGGCCAAAGGAAAAATACTATTAGTCAATCCACTATTAGATCATAACTTGAAAGAATGAATTTGATAGCCTAAGTAGCAGGAAAGTGTGCTTCACTCAAGGCAAATCAAGGAATTTCGAGATTATTGTGCATGCTTCTAGAGTTGGTAAAATGTTTGTATTTGACGTTGTCCAACATGACAATCAAGATTTGATAGTTGAGGTTGATGATTCTTCCATCCTATGTTAGTGTCGATATGGTCTAAGCATTGGATGTTTGATTGCTCTCAACAAACATGACATGGTGCAAGGCCTTTCCTCCATCAAGAGGACTCATAATCCTTGCTGCAATTACTTCGTTGGAAAACAACACCGAACTTCTTAGTGTATCTTTCTAGGATAAGAGCACAATGTCTCCATTTAGTGAATCTGTGACATAACACGCGTATTCTTGGGATATTAAATAATACCTTTAGTTTCACTAGATATTGACAAATACCTTCTAAAATGCTTTTGTTGAAACCCCCTCCCAATTCTTCTTTTCAATAATAAAAACCCCTATTCACTAGATATCCCCTATTTTTACCAAATGCCCCTTTTTATACCCCTAATAACTATAAACTCCCCATACCCCAAATACCACCCCCCCGCCAAAAAAAAAATAGCTACAATATATTGACTCTATTTTTTGCAATTTTAAAACCCCCTTTATGAATGAACATGATAAGATATTGTCATGACCCTAGAGGAGACTTGCCCGAGAACTTGAGTCTTCGTGCACTCCTTAGGGCGTGCGACAACACGACGTTTCAAACTTGGTGGTAAAACTGACCCATACTACACCTCTTCACTTGGAGCTACCCATACTCTGCTCCAAGCTACAGGCGAGTCAAGCCTCAACACTTAACTCTTAGCAATCGTGCAACAATCATTCACAATTACGAATAGTTACACATTCATCACAATATGTAAATGAGACAAGGCACAAATGTATGATATGGTTGGGTGGCACGAACTGTGCCTAACATCCTCTTTATAATACACATGCTTTTACAACAATTTACAAAGGAACGCATGACTGATACATACATACAAAGTTGGCTAGTCTTGCGACTGCTTCCACAAGCTCCAATATACATGTACACCTTGCAACCTAGATCTAGTGGAACTCGCTTTGTCAGAGGTCTGTCACACTGTCACAAGAGTTCCATGTTGACTTGCCTTACGCTGCAATTCACTTGATTCACCTCAACATTTGGGTTACTATCGATCACAATACCGACTTGCCCCTTGTTCATTGCACACTCGTCTCTCTGTTTGCACTTGCTTCAATTTGCTTGCCTAAGTCATCGTTGCGCCTTATCAAACCCCAAGATCATCCGTCATCCGAACTCGTCTCAAAGAAACTCGCCCCACTTTGCACTTCGTCGCAGACTCCACAAGGCAAGACAAGTTGTCCTATGTGGGACTTGGCTCCTTGGGGTAGCTCGCTCCTTCTGCCCAAATTCACCTTAGATATCTTCTTGTTGTTCGATGATCTGTGATGATGATGCCTGGGCTTGTCTCCACTCATGCCACATATACACATCCGCCCCATCATATGAACCGCCACGTTGTTTGAACATGGGTCGAGTTGACAGCTTGGAAGTCTGTCGTGTGGACTACTAGACTACGATGCGTCCACCATTGTGTCGGTTTGTTGGGTCACTTGCCCCCAACTTGCCCATTGAATGAGTCGGCCCCATGACTTCGTGCCTTAAGACATCCACACGATACACCCAAGGATGGCGAGCCCAAGATGTCCGCATGATGAGCGCGCCCTTTGGTTGTGATTCACAGTGACGTGTGCCTCAAGGCACCATGCTTTCCCATCATGATTTACAAGTGCGGAGTGCTCGTCATATGACTTTTGGCCAAGTCCATCCAACTTAGCCAAGTCCATCCAACTTAGCCATCTAGTTGCACAACCTGTCTTGTTGCAAGTGTGCGCATTTGTCTGAGTCACCTCAACAACCCCAACTTTCGCATCTTGTCAGTCGAGTGGAGGTGCTGTGCACCCTCCTCACCAAAAGTTGTTGCCGTCCTCGACAACACCCACAAAATCTGTCGGCTCCAAGTCTCTGTTCAAACTCGTGCCTCTATCCTCAAATTCGTTTGTTGGAAACTCCAAGTTTCATGTGAAGTGGTAACCCCAAATTTTTGTCAAGTAGAAATCCCAACTTCACATGTGAAATGGAAACCCCAAATTTCCAACTTGCGATACAATTATCCACAATGACAACCATCTGCACTATTCTCCACTCATAGTTGTGTGTGACCAATTTGCCCGCTACCTTGGAAGGACGTCTCCTCCCCAAATTTGTCTACAATGCCCAAGCTGTCCCTGTCATGTTGCGTTGATCATCCTCTGCTCCGCTACTGCTGTCTCCACCCCTTTCACTGTCTCAACTGTTGCAACCCCAAACAAAACATAAAAAATGTCTAAGTGTTGAATTCCAGTGAAATAATGTTGCGTCCTTACTTGAATCATCTTTGCCATGTCTCCACACATTGAATCATCTTTGCCATGTCTCCACACATTGAATTCCCCCATGCCTTGGATTGATTGGGTAACTAATCCAATCATCACGCCCAACTCATGAGAAGGTACTTCCTCATCTCAATTATAGTCTTCTCTGTTAGCATCTTCGCCACTCTTTCCAACCTCAAAGACTAAGGTAAGTCACCGCCCTTGCTTCATTGTTGCCACATCCAATCTTCGTCAAGGATCTCATCCACAACACGCAAGTGCTTCACTTTTGAATCTACCGTGCGTCCTTCGTTCGACCCCTTTGCCATGTTTCCATGCACTAGTTCGCTCAAGTGTTGAGTTGGTCGGATAGTCAATCCAATCATCACATTCACCCTTCACAAATGCACATCTCCCATGCTCAAAACTGGTCACATGCATTTGCAATTCGATCCATCTGCACAATGTCCTCGGACCAAGGCAAGGTCTCTCCTTACCTTGCGATGTTGCAAAGTCACTCCACAACCAAGTTTTCCATGACATCTTGGCCCAATTGTCCATTTCTCGACACTTAACCAATCTGTTGCGAAAACTAATACCACTTCCATTGTCGTTTGTGCCGCATGCAAGTCATGAAGAGTTTAGGAAACTGCTGTACGTCCAACCAACTGTGCCCTTGCATTCATCCAATGGTCTTGCCAACGTTGCAACTGTGCCCAAGTTTAGATCAATCCTCCTTGGCGTCTTGGTCTGCTGTACTGTACCTAGGGAGGTAATATGAGAGGTACCCCATGGGAATGGGGTTAGGTATTATTACTGGAGGCCATTAAATGTAAGGTGGACTAGGTCCTCCATGATATTAATAAATAAGGCCCAACTATAGTAGTTGGATATAATAAATGGGTAGTTAGATATAATAAATGAGATTTCTAGAAGCTTCCTTCTCTAGAATGTTTATAGGAGATAGATGATACTATAAAAGGATATGTAAGCAATGTAATTGGCATGAAAAAGAATATTGTTATTGTATAAGCAAGTATTGCTTCATGAGTGTTATCCTTCCATAAGGATTAATATATGGTGTGACCCTACCTAAAGAGTTTTCTCTATTTCTTGTGTTCATTATCAGTGAATGGTTTTGTGTATTATGGTTGAGATTATTAGTTATTTTTGAAGTATATTTGTAGATCAATATAGATATATAACATTTCTTAAGTATATTTGCAGATCGATATAGATATATAACATTTGGTATCAAAGATCTTTCTTTGGGCAAAGAAAGGAAGAATTTTTGGTTATTTTTGCAGATTTTTTTTTTAAGAAAAAAGGGGGCGACGCACTTCAGGCTCATATATGAGACTTTTTGCTCATAAATTTCAGAAATCAATTGGATATTTGGATTCCTCTCGGAAAAATACCCAATTAAAAAAAAATAGTGGAAACAAAGTTCAGGAAGTGAAGTTATGAACATTTTAAATTCAATAGTTTTTCAGGGTTTTTTTTCTGGAAAAAACAATGCGATTTGCATAGTAAGTTGTTTATAAAACCTAGTTCTATTTTGTGGGTTATGGACACCAAGATCCATTTTAATGGCAAAGATGATGGTCCTAGTATTGAAAAATATATAAAAAATATAAAGTCATTTTCTGGAATCCTATGACGAGTTGGGATATGGATAAATTTAAGAGATGATGCTAGGGTATGGTGACAGGAAGTTGACTTTGACGAGATCTGTGCACTTCTAGATAAAAAATATGAAAAATTCTTTTTAGACAAGTGGTCTCGTTCCAAGATTAGGGATATATAATGCACCAAGGGTTTATTTCCATGAGACAACTCTATATTATAGGTTCAAGGTTGTCTTCATAAAGAAAATGTCATTGTTTCTATTAACCCTAGTTGCCAACACAATTTTATCAATGTTCAGTTGGTTAATAGATTGCAAGTTCCTACAAAGAATATTCAAAGCACATAGGTTGCGGGTGAAATGTTCAAATTTTTAAAGATTTGAAGCTCAATATGGATAAATATGTGTTGCATTCAAAATTTTATGCTATAGATATGGGTGATGTGGATATTGTTTTAGAATATCCTTGGATGGATTCAGTTGGTACAATTAATATTAATGTAAAAAAAAGTTTCTTAAGCTTTGGTACAAGAAAAAGAAAATTACACTATAGGATGTATCTCTTAGTAAACAAGAAGGGCCTTTGGAAGAAAACAAATATGTTACTACCAAGTCAGAAGCTGAATCAGAGGTAGAGCCTACCAAAGGAGATGAAATACAACCACATGAATGGCACAATAAAGAAGTTAAGGAGGGCATTAATTCAAAGGCACACTGTGTTGCATATTTGGAGAAATGAGAACCAATTCCTACAGTTGATGTATATTGCCATCCACATCATATAGAGAAACAAAAATCATCAAGGCACGGGTGAGAACATCAACATTAGTCTATAATAGTAGGGAACGGGAAAGAAAACCAATCAAAAGGTACATGGAGGACTACCAACATTAAAAAAACACATTCGATTCAAGCAACAATCCCATGGCAACATCGACATGATACGACGCAAGCTCAAGGTGGAAAGGCAACAATTGGACATCTTGTTTGTCTTCCATTAGGATGGATGAATGGTCGTACTTGTTACAAGTTGGCCACAATTCTTAGTTGGTCATATTGTATGGTCTCTTCTCATGTTTCAGGAACGAAACATGCTTAAGGGGGGTGGAATGTATTATACCTAGGGAGATAATATGGGAGGTACCTAATGGGATTGGGGTTATGTATTATTATTGGAGGCCATTCAATGTTGTTGGAATTACTAAAACAACTGAGAGGGGGGGGGGTGAATCAGTTGTATGTGAGCTTAAACAATTTTATACCTTTTAAACATTATTAATCTTTCTTCATGTGGTCATCAACAATATACAACATATGGACAGTAAAAGTAAAGACCATCAGTCACACATAAAATACACACAGAGATAGATTTTCACGAGGAAACCCATAAAGGGAGAAAACCTCTTCTTCTTCGAAATGATAGGCAGTCTTTTTCTGTTCTGTACATCATTTACAATTGAGCACCAACTCAATGTGAAGCTGCTACCTCTGTTTTACAAGCTGCAACTT
>ML779821.1:107396-118281 GCA_009831015.1 Picea engelmannii
ACGATTCTCCGATGAAGAAAATCAACGGTCCAGATCTCATTCTTGCTTTAACGGATGCGATTAAATCGCGAAATCACATATCGCGATTTCAGAGTTCTTGTTGACAAGTGATTTGGACATTTCAAAAACCCAATCCCCGATTCTCTGCTGACGTCACACGTGGATTGACACGTGTTAAATACTGCCATGTGTCACTCTGATTCGTGACTTACATGTGCCTGAAATGTTGAATCTGCCTGACACCTGTCATTACCTGGTTGTGCCACGTGTCCCTAGCTGACTTGGTCTGCTGTCGTGAGTTGGATCGACGGTCTAGATCACATCTTGATCTGACGGTTCAGGATCAGTCGGGATTTCACACATCGGGAAATCGGGATTCCCTTTGCATTGTTTCTTTGACATTTCCAAAACGCGATCCTCGAAACTCCGATGCGCTCTTTACACTCTAGCTCTCCTGGCTAGGCTCCTGGCCCATATGACCGTTATCCCCATGACCGCAGCCAAACCTCCTTGCACTTTAAAGACCGTGCAGGTTCTCCTCGATCCAACGGTGGTCGGATCCTGTGCTCAGATCTAACGCCTGAGATCTATCCTCCTCTTCAGTGTGCGCACTTCTTGTCTTTATTCAGATCTGACGACCCTCATACTGTCGGGAATTCACCTTGGATTTTCCCGATGGTAAACCTCGTGCAGCTCCTGTCCGATCTGATGGCTGACGGGATTTCTAAATGAGATCCAATGGCTCTCGATCTTTGTCGTCCTTCTCCTCTACGAACTCCTGTATCTTGAGCTTTGCTGTGCGCGTTCTCCTCAATGCTGTTCCTCCTGAGCTTTCACGTCCGAATTTCCACGAGATTTTATCCTTCTTATCCTGCCATCTCTACTGTTGTACTTTCCATCAATGACAAGCTTACGCTGCCTGTTCACCGAATTTGCCAACAAATGTAAGGTGGACTAAGTCCACCATGGTATTAAGTAAGACTCACTATGGTAGTTGGATATAATAAATGGGTAGTTAGATATAATAAATGGGCTTTCTAGAAGATTCCTTCTCTGGAATGTTCCTAGGAGATAGAGAATACTATAAAAGGACATGTAAGCAATGTAATTGACATGAAGAAGAATATTATTATTGTACAAACAAGTTTTTCTTGATGAATGTTATCCTTCCATAAGGATTAATATATGGTGTTACCCTACCTCAAGGATTTTCTCTATTTCTTGTGTTCACTATTTGTGAATGGTTTTGTGTATTATTGTTGAGATTCTTGGTTATTTCTGTAGTATATTTGCAGATCGGTATAGATATATAACATTTTTGAAGTATATTTTTCAGATCGGTATAGATATATAACATTTGTTTTCAAGTATGCCTAGGTTGACCACAAGTCTGGTTCCCTTGGTTGAAATCTCCGATCTCCTTCATCTACGCACTTGTAGCACGCCTTGTTTGCTTCAAGTCTCACACGTCCAAATTGTCTTTGCATCACTACTCCAACCTGCCATCATGCTGCACTTCTCCATGTCTTGGAATGATTAAGTGCTACACCTAATCATTCTATTGAAGTCACGAGAATCACTCATGCCCAAGTGGTCATTTCATGCTACAATACAACCTATCTATGGAATCCTACAAGCCACGGTAAATCCACAACTTACCTCCAATCGTTGAGTCACCTCTCTGCAACCCAACGACCAAGATGAGTGTGGCCAACGTGCTCACACCCCTCAATTGCATCAACAAATTGTATAAATTTCTCCAAGTTAAATGAGTCACCCAAGGAATTCCATGCCTCAGTGAAAGGAACATATGTGTCAATACTCGTGACTTCAACCAACGATCTCGCGATCTCCAAGTCATCCCGCTGTTAAAGTTTCTTGCTTAATCTGTTATTATTAATATTGATTATAACAACAACATAATAATGATCTTATTGAAAGAAACACAATCACATAATACAAAAGCATTCATCCTGGGAAACCCTCAAGGGGAAGAAACCCCAACAATACTTCTTTAATACAGATTCAATAACCAAGTACAGTGTCTATCACAAGAGAGATCTCACCAAACAAAAGATCCACTAGAAACCCTAACCAGAACATAGTAGCACACCACTTAGACCAAGATAGTCCTTCACCAAGATGACCTTCACCTTTACTGAGATACTCTTCCTTGTAGCTGCGTCACTTCTCCTTGTAGCTACATCACTCTCAGACTTGCGCACTTGATAGAGAGAGCTTGATTAGTGTGTGTACAAATGAGGTGCTAGGCCTCTTATAAATACAAGTTGTGCCCCCCCAATAATTAGGTCAGGGCCAACCTATCCACTTTATCTTTCTAATTTGCATTTGTTTTGTCTAGGCACAATAGGGCCGACTTGTCAATATATATATTTTATCTTTTGCTTTATCCACAAAAGGGGATAAGAATATTCTTTGTAGTTACACAATATTTTAGCACTCCCTCTTAACAAGAAGGATATTCTTTATCTTTTGACAGGTCACTAGATGTGATCATCAACTGAACAATATCATCTGGGCAATATCATCAACTGGATAATCATCATCAATTGGACAACAACATCAGCTGGATAATCATCATCAATTGGACAACAACATCAACTGGATAACATCATCAACTAGGTAACAACATCAACTGGATAACATTATCAACTGGATAACAACGTCAACTAGATAACATTATCAACTGGTCAACATCATTAACTGTGTAGCAAGAGGAATCAATATAATCCACTTGGTCATTTGGCATCACGGTCATTGACTGGTTCTCCATAAATCCATATTAAAGAAGTTTTGTTCTCTTTATCTTCGCACATAAGATACTCTTTCTTTCTTTCATCTTCATGCAAAATATACTCTTTCTTATCTTCACACATAAGATATTCTATGAGTTTTTCCATTCCTTTTATGTTCTCCCTCCTCTTGTAGTCATCTATCTCACCCATCCACCGGGGAGGACTACTACCATAGCTTCACTTCTAGTCATCCCACATGAACTAGAGAAGCTAAGATGGTATCCTGGGAAAGACTAGACTCCCTTTCCATGATCCACGCAGGATCACGACACAAACCTCAAGAGCCAACTAACCATTCCACATGGTCAAGGTTTGTGTTCCAGGCTTCTCAATCCTTGGCCAGAGGAGAGTATCTGCTTGTTGCCCCTTGGAGAAACATCCACACTCCTCTCTACGAGGGTATCCTAGCATGTCCCTAAAGTATCCAAAAATCAACACTTGGATAGAGGCCAACCTTGGCAAATTTCTCATTCCTCTTCTCTACGAAGGTCTCTTCTCTTTTCCTTCTCTATGAAGGTCTACTTGTGGGATTGCTCATTCCTTCTCTACGAAGGTCTAGCTATGGGATCTGAAAAATTCACTTGTGGTCCAAAATATTTTTATGGTATAATACCATGCTATCCATCTGCTAGGCACCATCCATCCACTGGATAAATTTCATCTTGTTCAAAATATTTCATTTCTCATCCACTGAGTAAACTGTTCCATGGACGACTGCTTTCCTAACTGCACCAAATCACGATCCTCCATTTCGAACTCGGAGACATAGCTCCCTCTTGCATCGAACTAAGAGCTTCTTTAACTGTGTAACATCTGATAATCATCATCCTTGAAGTTCTCTTCTGTAATATCCTGGGTGCCTTCTTGAGTTCGAACATTTCTTTCTTTCTGACTTCATATCGGATCAACCTGCTCCCTCTGCATCTATAAGAACGGTACTGGGGAAACTTGTAGTTACCTGCATCTCATCAACTATATCTGAGTATCCATCTTTCTCTTCATCTTGAACATTTCTGTTCAACATCTTTAGGAGCCTCCTGCTCTTATATAAATACTGGATACCGTCTGGTCTTTACTGACTTTCACCATATCATAACTCCTCCTCATGATGTCTAACTTCTGCAAGTCAAGACATAAGTTCTTTCTTCCAAGACTTGTAAAGTTACTTACAATATGCTTTATGAGATATGTCACTTAGCCAATCAGTCAGTAACAATAAACAGTAATCAAATAAAACTATATCATGATTTCTATCAGAGTAGTACACATATTTTCTTAAGAAAAACTTGTTTAACCATGTACACATCTGAAACCCTAATCATGAATAAGACTTTTGAACTCTTTTTCACTCTAGCTATGAAATTACCAAATTTTCCCTTACTATCATAGCTAAACACATACCTTTGTTACTCTTATGAGTGATCATACCTAAAATAAATGTTTTATCTCTTTCTTTATCCTCTTCTTTGATACTTCCTTCATAAGTCTGCATAGACACTGAAGTAAAACGAGGTTAATTAACATTCTCACAAAAAACTAACTTGTAATGATAAAGTATTAAAGTAAACAAGATACTAAAAATAAACATGAATACTTATCTTTTGTTTTTGTGTGGGGAGGCTCCACGGGCTCCACCATTTGCTATCTTTCTTCAGATCAACTATCTTCAACTTAAAGTACATAATCCTCAATTTCTACTAAATCTTTCTTGAGGGAGGAGATTCCTCTTCCTCTCCCACACGTCCTTGATACTTTCTTTTCCCTTTTCCTTATGCTTGGTCTTTTTCTCTTCTCCCTCTGGTTCTGGTACACTCACTGTGACATGTTCTCATCTAGAATCATCTGCAACTTATGCTTCCAAGATCTGAAGTTTCTAGATCCTTCCAACCTGTCTTCTACCCTCATGTCGGTAGCCATTATTTCTTGCAGTAGGAACCCTAGCCCTCCGGGCTATAGAAATAATAAAAAAATCAAATTTCTTGGATCTGAAAACTGAACTCACCAAAAGATGCGCTGGAATGAGACGAGTATGCTGGTATAGTAAGTTTATGAAAATTCCAATTTCTGACCCTTGTACTTTGGTTTTTTGGTACTGGTGAAAACTGAGGTTTCACTTTCCGGGAGTTCTATCCACTGAAAAGGTGCGCTGAAGGTGCCAATGAGTTCCTTAGGCTAGGGAACACTTTTCTAGATGATCTTTGGGCTGAAATTTCTCTTTAATAAAAAGCCCTAAATTTCTTGTACAACAACAATGACGTTTTTCTTTTTCTGTGAAAGATGCTCTCTTTAACTTAGCTCTGAAACCATGTTAAAGTTTCTTGCTTAATCTGTTATTATTAATCTTGATTATAACAACAACATAATAAGGATCTTACTGAAAGAAACACAATCACAAAATACACAAGGATTTATCCTGGGAAACCCTCAAGGGGAAGAAAACCCAACAAAACTTCTTTAATATAGATTCAATAACCAAGTACAATGTCTCTCACAAGAGAGATCTCACCCAACAGAAGATCCACCAGAAACCCTAACCAGAACAGAGTAGCGCACCACTTAGACCAAGATAATCCTTCACTAAGATGACCTTTACCTTCACTGAGATACTCTTCCTTGTAGCTACGTCACTTCTCCTTGTAGTTGCGTCACTCTCAGACTTGTGCACTTGATAGAGAGAGATTGATTAGTGTGTGTACAAATGAGGTGCTAGGCCTCTTATAAATGCAATTTGTGCCCCCCCAATAATTAGGCCAAGGCCGACCTATCCACTTTACCTTTCTAATTTACATTTGTCTTGTCTAGACACAATAGTGCCGACTTGTCAATATATATATATATATATATATATATTATGTTTTTCTTTATCCAAAAAAGGGGATAAGAATATTCTTTGCAGTTACACAATATTTTAACACCCACAATCATCCACAAGTGACCCAAGGCATGCTCTATTTCATCCAATGTCCCATTCCAAAGGAAAGAGAGCACCACACAAGTCAATTGGTCTACGTTATGGTCATCTAGGCTATCTATCAACGGTTCTCTTGGTCGGATTCTTTGTTTCCTCCATTTGTCTCTTGGAACAACCTACTTTGGATATTTATCGCAACTGTCAAAATCCACCTCTTGGAAATCTACTAAGGCACCTCCATGATCTGCAACCCAAGTCTGGCTAAACCCACCACATGATTCGTGCATGTATTTCACCCCAAGATCTATTTGCAGGTTCACCTCCTCATCAAGGTGTCCAAAATACTCAAGACTACTATGAAGTTGCACTACTCGAGCTGACTCCAAGTTCACCCGATTTCCCTCCAAAAAACCCTTTCCATACTTTTAGAATTTCAAATGAACTTGAAACGACATACCTTGCATGGTGGCGTCCTTCGATGCACCCATGGATCAAACTTTTATTACTATCATGGAATTGTGACTTTCCCAAAACCAATAGCTCTTGTCGCGAAACAAGCTTGCATCACTTTCCTTGTTGCGACTCAAGACTGAGTTTGTCCCTTTATTCACTTCAGAAATCGCCTAATTCACAAGCTTGTGATGCGTCCAAGTGACCTCATCTTCCATCGAACCGTTTGTTCGCACCTTGACTGTCTTTGACACCAAGCCCACACTTTTCCAATATGACAAACCAATCTATTGCTGCAAGACCAACTTCTCCGAAGTCTACCACACTTCAAGTTGTGCAACAACAACACGACTCCGCTGACGCACTTGGTGAAGCTTGAAACAGACACGTCTTGGCGAATTGTATCCAAACTGTCCACGTCAAGTCTACAACCCAGTTTTGCGATCTTCAAAACTCCATCTAAGTCTCAATCTCTCCCTGCATCTGACCCACTTTCCTTCCACCATTTTTCCCGTCCTCATCCTTTGTTGTCTTTGGCACCAAGGTATCATGCCCACTTCACCTGACT
Source organism: Picea engelmannii (assembly GCA_009831015.1). Classification (NCBI taxonomy): domain Eukaryota; kingdom Viridiplantae; phylum Streptophyta; class Pinopsida; order Pinales; family Pinaceae; genus Picea; species Picea engelmannii. The sequence goes on from ML779821.1 coordinate 114,142, forward strand.
GTTAAACCACACTGTTGTTAATAAACTCGCCTAACTCTGCAAAGAGTTACCTCATTCGAAGGCTGCGGTCGACTTCAAACTCGACCAACAACCCAAATCCACTCAACTGAAGGTCTTAGTGATGCTTGGCTTGTTGATGTTCCAATGGAGTGTGCCTAGCCTGATTTCCTTCAAGTCTGCAACCAAAACTTTGCTTTGAATTGATCTGATACCATATGTCACAACCCTAGAGGAGACTTGCTCGAGACCTTGAGTCTTTGCGCACTCCTTAGGGCATGTGATACTACCACATTTCAAACTTAGTGGCAAAACCAACCCAAGTCTACTTTTCCAGGACTACGCTTCTTCACTTGGAGCTACCCATACTTTCTTCCAAGCTATGGGCGATTCAAGCCTCAACACTTAACTCCTAACAATCGTGCAACGAGCATTCACAATTATAAACAATCACAAATTCAACGCAATATGTAAATGAGACAAGGCACAAATGTATGATATGGTTAGGTGGCACGAACTGTGCTTAACACCCTCTTTATAATACAAATTCTTTTACAACAATTTACAAAGGAGCATGTGGCTCATACATACATACATACATAGTTGGCTAGTCTTGCAACTTCCCCCACAAGCTCCAATATACATGTACCCCTTGCAACCCAGATCTAGTGGAACTCACTCTGTCACAGGTCTGCCACACTGTTGTAATAACACCATGTTGAGTTACCTTACGTTGCGGTTCACCCAATTCACCTCAAGATTTGGGTGATTGTTGGTCGCAAGACCAACTCGCCCCTTGTTCATTTCACACTTGTCTCTTCGTTCACACTTGTCTCGATTTTCTTTCCCAAGTCATCGTAATGCCTCATCAAATCCCAAGATCATTCGTCAGCCGAACTCATCTCAAAGCAACTCACCTCACTCTGCACTTCGTTGCAAACTCCATAAGGCAACACAAGTCATCCCATGTGGGAGCGACTTGGCTCCTTGGGGGAGCTTTCCCCTTCTACCCAAATTCGCCTCAAATATCTTCTTGTTGTTCAATGATCTATGATGATGATGCCTTGGTGCCATATATACGTGTCCACCCCATCATATGAAATGTCACATCATTTGGCCATGCGTCGAGCCGATCACTCGCTCGTTTGTCGTGTGGAGTAATTAATCACGACGCGTCCATTGTCACGTCGGTTCGTTGGGTTTCCTGCCCCCAACTTGCCCATCACATGATTCGGCCCCATGCCTTTGCTCCTTGAGTCATTCGCACGATATTCCCAAGGACGACGTGCCCAAGATGTCCACATGGTGAGTGCGGTCATTTGTTGTGATTTGCGGCGATGTGTGCCTCAAGGCACCATGCTCACTTGCCGCGATCTCCAAGTGCGGAGCGCCTGTCGATATAACTCTCAGATCACCTCCTCAAGTCACTTAGCTAAGTCTGCAGTCTCAAGTACATCTAACTTAGCCATCTCGTCCCACAACCTGTGCAAGATACCAGATATAAAAAGTATGCAGAACATAAATAAAATGCTAGAAATGGAAGAATAACAGTAATATAACCAACATAATCTCCACAATAACACATAAATGATATAAGAACAACAATAGAAATAACACTTTGATTCAAAAAGCAATGTTCACGGGTCTCTTCGAGGGGGAAACCTCCAATCGAGCAACGCTCTGTTATAATAATCTTCAAGCTAGGGTTTTCATACCCTCGACCCTTATTTATACTAAATATGTCTATCAAGAGAAGCATCTAGAGGAAGATCCTTCTAGAAGCRGAAGCTTCTATTAGGTCTTCTTACATCTGCCTTATTCTATTTTATTGAAAGGCCTTATTTAATATTGAGCTTTATTACATTCGAATATATTGATCTACCTATGTGCGGGTTAGGACCCTAACATGTCCTTCCCCTTAAAAACAACCTTGTCCTCAAGGCTTGAGATGTCGAGACTGCTGTAGAATGGTAGATGGTTCCCAAGTGGCATCTATTGGAGACATATCTTTCCACTGGACTAGCACTTCCTTGATGGTTCTATGACGTAGGTGACGCTCACGCTGGTCCAAAACTGCTTCTGGCTATAGCCAAATGGATCCTTCTTCAGCTAACTCTGGATGGTTGGTTTGAATTTGGCACCTAGTTCCAATCACCTTCTTTAAGCATGCAACATGAAAAACATGATGTAGCTTCGACTGAATGGGCAGAGCTAACTGATAGGTGAATTGTCCCACACACTTGAGAACTATATAAGGACCATAAAATTTGGGCACTAGCTTCTGACAATGCTTGGCCTTGAGGGAAGTTTGCTTGTATGGTTGTAGTCGCAGAAACACCTGATCCCCTTCTGCAAATTGACGCTCAGAGCGACCTTGATCTGCTTGTTTCTTCATGCGATTCTGTGCCATGACCAAGTTCTCTTTAAGGGTACGAAGAATATCCTCCCAAACTGTAAGTGTTTGGTCAACCACCTGGACCTTTGAGGTACCCGGTAAGTATGAGAGAATTAAAGGTGGCTTCTGTCCACATACCGCTTCAAAAGGAGTCATGCGTGTAGCTGTATGGTAGGAAGTGTTGTACCACCATTCAACTAAGGGTAACCATTGATCCCACTGATGTTGCTTTTCAGAGGCAAAACACCTCAGATATGTTTCCAAACACTTGTTGACAACTTCCGTTTGACCATCAGTCTGGGGATGATAAGCTATGCTGAGATGCAATTGAGTGCCTTGTAGCTTAAACAGTTCTTGCCAAAAATTGCTTGTGAAAGTTGGGTCACGATCAGAAACAATAGAGTGCGGCATGCCATGAAGCTTGAAGACCTGGTCCATGAAAATTTGAGCCACCGTGGATGTAGTAAATTGGTGTTGAAGAGTGCAGAAATGAGCATACTTGGAAAGGCGATCCACAACCACCATTATGACTGATTTATTCCTCGATTTGGGTAAGCCGGTAATAAAGTCCATAGAGATATCCTTCCAAATAGCAGGTGGAATCATAAGCGGTTGGAGATTTGACACACCTCACATTCAACGACAAAATTATGGATGTCCTGTTTCATACCATCCCCAAAAAAGGAACGTTTGACCCTGTCATAGGTTTTGGTGAACCCTGAGTGCCCCGTTGTGGGTGTAGCATGGAGCTCAGAATGTACTGTGGATTTAAGATTTTTGATTGTTTACTACAAACAGCCTTTGTATCGAAGCTCATCCTGGAGCCAAGAGTACCTTGGGGGAGCTGGAGCATTGGTTTGCAATTGCTGGATCAGATGCGAAATTTTGGGATCTTGTAGCCATTCCTGGCGCACAGCTTGGAGCCAATCGGGTACAATGAAGGAAAGAGAAAAAAGGGATCCTTCTTCTTCATATTTTCGGGACAGTGCATCCGCCACTACATTGTCTTTGCCTTTCTTGTAAATGATCTCATAATCATATCCAAAGAGCTTAGTCACCCATTTTTGTTGCTCCGGGGAGGAAATACGTTGTTCCAGAAAGTACTTGAGGCTTTGATGGTCAGTCTTAATTTGGAAACGTTGCCCCAAGAGATAAGGGCGCCACATATCAATGGCATGCAGAATATCCAACATTTCCTTTTCATAAATGGATTTGCCCAGATTCCTTTCAGACAGTTGCTTGCTGGTGAAGGCCAAAGGTCGACCCTCTTGCATAAGGACAACACCAATTCCTTTCCCTGAGGCATCACATTCCAACACAAAGGTCTTTGTGAAATCATGAAGGGCCAGAACCGGAGTGGTGCACATGGCCGTCTTCAAGGTTTGAAAAGCTTGAGCAGTGGCTGGAGTCCAAGTGAAAGAGTTCTTTTTGAGGAGAGCAGTGAGAGGTGCTGCAATCTTTCTGTAGTTCTTAACAAACTTACGATAATACCCCGTTAAGCCTAGAAATCCATGCAAGATTTTGAGAGTCTTTGGGTGCGGCCAGTCTTGCATAGCTTCAATCTTTTTTGGATCCACCTTGACGCCATCCTTGCCAACCAGATGACCCAAGTATTCTACTTCTGAGGCACCAAAAACACATTTAGATTATTTCAGGAAAAGTTGGTGCTGAGAGATTAGATGGAGAACTTGATCCACCTGAGTAAGATGGTCTGTCCAGGTTTTTCTATAGATGAGGATATCATCAAA